>JAYMSZ010000785.1:0-17205 GCA_036897665.1 Pelargonium citronellum
TCTTTGCTGATGGGGGGGGGAAAGACGCCCCACCTGCCGCTGGCGGGAGATCCAAAGCACAAGTACTTAATGAGAGCAGAGTCTCTCTGCAAACTGCTGCCGCTCATGGTCAAGCCCTTCACCTTCAGATTTCTTGAACTGTGGCTTGAATTGTTACCGTAGAAGCCGTCCATTGGTGTCTCTGTGATTGTACAAAGAGGGATACAAAAACCTGATTATTGTTCAAACTTCAAACAAACACCAAATACTCAAACCAAAAAAGCTCAACTCAACCGACCGGGTTGGCACGGCCCTCCAATTGCAAGCCCTTGTTGTCGTTTCCCTTTTCTTGCTCTACTCGATTTTGGGCCTCTTGAGGGAAAAGTTGGGACTAAATACAGAAAGTGACGATTTGTCTTCATAGAATAGAACAGTTGATTTTTCAGTTTAAATTCAATATTTTATTCTTGATTCTCTCTATTCCATGGCATCATCAGCTTTCTGGGTTTGAACTTCAAGCTTGATACTTGATACTTGTATTAGTTCCATTTAAATGGTTTCTTCAGCTAAAAATTATATCATTTTGGTATTTTTTGCACTGGGTTTATTGCGGTTTTGTTTTCCTGGGAAAATAGTGAAAATTAGTGACATTTTTACCTTTGTATAAGTGGTTTAGTTTATTTTCTTGGCTACCAAACAACTGAAAAAACTATACTCCTTTGGATTGTTCTTTGTTGGCCAGAAAAGTTGATATGGATATTTTAGCTTCCTTGACTGAGTTTTGTAGTTTTATTTCATTGAAAAGTCTAAAAGTCACAGCTCAATTGGCTGATTTTTATTATACATCATCACATTCTTGCCCCAATGAAGTAGCAAACTCCTTTTGTTATAGCAACTCTTTTAGTTTAATATTGAATTAACTTGAACCAACCTTTTGTCATTTTATGCATATAAAATTGTGAAGTTGCTACTTTTCTGAACCTACGGTTTAGAAGACATGGGATCTGGTGCATGGTCTATGGAGAAAAGATCTGATATTGTTAGTGACTCCTCAAAAGAGGTTGAGAATGTGCATGAAACTGGGTCTCTCTCAATTGTTGTGCTTGGTGCTTCCGGTGATCTCGCCAAGAAAAAGACTTTCCCAGCTCTCTTCAACCTCTACCGGCAGGTTTGTTGGGAATTTCTGCCATTTTTAATTAGTGCATATTTTTATCTGTTCAAACCATTGGATCAGCATGTAGAGTTCTTGTTGGAGAAGCTTTACTACTGATTTAGTTTATCCCAAATAAACCATCCTTGTCATCATGTTTAGGGGTAGGAATTAGATAACACTATGGCATGCACGGTAACAATATGTGATATGGAGTTAATGGCGGGCCTTCTAAATATGCAGTTTAGTTATGTAACTTTGGACATGGTACGGGGTGTGTGCAGGGATTCTTATCACCAGATGAAGTTCACATTTTTGGCTATGCAAGAACAAAAATTTCAGATGATGAGCTTAGAAACCGCATCCGTGGGTAAGATGACTTCCCTGTGTATGTTCGTAGCTTTTGCTTACTCTCTTTCCATCAGTCAAGAGGACTACTTCAATGCGTATTTTCATGAATGCTTTCTAAGCTATTTTATTATTTCCTGTTTGGCTGTAAGCTTTGAATATGTTCTTGCCACCTCAATTACTAGTAATTTAGTATCGGAAAGAAATGAAACATATTTCCTATATTGGCATTTTTTTTCTTTTCATTTCAGGTTAGCGCTCTCTTTTGAAAATTTGTTGTTCAGTTATTGTATATAATTTGCTAAGTGCTCCTTTTTGCTAGTTTTGCTGACATTCGTTTGTTTTCTCTGCTCACATTAACTAGTCTTTTGGAATTTGCTAAAATTTTGAACGAAGAATGCAATGATAGAGCTTGATTGATGTTTCAATAAATGATAAACTGCAGATATCTTGACAAGAGTTCTTCAGCTGGGAACTCAGAGGATTTATCTAAGTTCTTGGAGCTGGTGGGTAGAGCCCTATTCTTTTATCATTTCAGTTATGTGCTTCCTAGTGACATTTAGGTGATTTGACAATTTTGTAGATAAAATATGTAAGTGGCTCTTATGATACTGAGGAAGGCTTTGAGCTACTGGATAAGGCAATAACAAAGCATGAATTATCAAGAAACAGTCCAGAAGGATTATCTCGGAGACTCTTTTATTTTGCACTTCCACCTTCAGTATATCCATCTGTCTCCAAGATGATTAAAAAATGTTGCATGAATAAATGTAAGTGTTTTCTGGTTTTGGGCCTTTGGCTGGAAATATTGATGTGTTCAGGCCAGCATTATTTGGCCATTGCAAATTCTTCCTCTTAGTTACTAGCTTTGAGGATATTTAATTGGATGGTTAAGCCCATATATATATTTATTTTATGGATTTGTAGATTTAGAAAATCCTATACTGAACTTCTTGAATCCCTCGCCTAATTCTGTACAGCTGATCGTAGTGGATGGACTCGGATTGTGGTTGAGAAGCCTTTCGGCAGGGATTTGGAATCTGCAGAGAAACTGAGTTCCCAGATTGGGGAGTTGTTTGACGAATCTCAAATTTACCGTATTGATCACTATTTGGGAAAGGAGCTGGTGCAGAACTTGGTAATATATGCGTAAAGGATGCTTAGTTTTTGTTTTTTAGTTATATACTCTACTCCTTTTGATTCTTATATGAAATCTGCAGTTGGTGCTTCGTTTTGCAAATCGCTTATTTGTGCCCTGCTGGAACCGTGACAATATTGACAATGTACAGGTGAGATCTTTGTTCCTCAAATCACTTTTCGGGCTCATGTGTTATTATCTTAATTAGTGACTCTCCAGTTAACTTGATTACGATGATTGCTGCATGTATAAATTATTACGGTCTCTTTAGCCTAACATATATGTTTATTCCCAAAAGTGTGAATAAACCACAAGTGTTGAACTGATCTGTGTCTTTGTTTTGGTGTAGATCGTTTTCAGGGAGGATTTTGGAACTGACGGCCGTGGTGGATATTTTGATGAATATGGGTATATGCTAAATGCTTGCTCTTCAACTTATTTTTTGTCGAGCAGAACTATGATATAGTGTTTACCCCTGAATATTACTTCAATCCGTTTTTCTAATGACAAAGAAAAGAAACATCTAAATTTTTGTTTTTTTTTTGTCAGAATCATCCGTGATATTATCCAAAACCATCTATTGCAGGTAATGAGGTAGAAAGCTAAAGTAAAGTTATTATATTTATGTCATCTCCGCACTCCTCATTATCTTCCCATAGCAAACATAATACAATGATTTTAGTTGTCATATCCAACCAATTATATGAACTTAAACATTTCACCTAAGTTGCATGTGTTGCAAAACTTACAAAAAATTGGCAAGTCCGAGTGCATTATAAAAATTCTAATTATGCACCGCCTCTTCTCATGAATTATTGTTAGCACACCCGGGGAAATATCACCTTGCAAGAAAATTAAGCAGATGTTTTCATTTCAAAATAAATTTATTCGGTTATTATCTTTCTACCAAGTGCAGGTTCTTTGCCTGGTTGCCATGGAAAAGCCTGTCTCACTCAAACCAGAGCACATCAGAGATGAGAAAGTAAAGGTGTGAATTATTTGCTGTCTCAATATTGCATGGAACTCATTATCATCACTTTTTTGTTTCTATACCTCTACTTTATGTGATTTGAAATCACCCGATAGTGATTACTGATTAGTGAAAGGATAAAAAAAATTCCATTTTGCGATAATTTTACTTTCTATTAGAGGAATATACTGGTTTTAAGGAGGTTGAGGAAATACACACTTTTGCCATTCTTTTTTAATGCTTACGTTTTCTTTATCCTTTTTCAGAATTGTCTTCTCCATATTCACTGATTGTTGAATTTCAGGTTCTTCAATCTGTGCTTCCAATAAAGGATGAAGAAGTCGTTCTTGGACAATATAAAGGTTATACGGAAGACCCAACAGTACCGGATAACTCGAACACCCCTACGTTTGCAACTGTGGTTCTGCGTATACACAATGAAAGATGGGAAGGTATGCCTTTTCAATTCATTTATCTTTTTTTAATCAAATTAGACTGTTTAGCAAAGATAATTATAAATCTCTCGTTTCAAGTTGTTTTTATTTATGTTTTTATTGGATGTATACTCATCCCGAACCCATTCATTTTTTTTGTCATCTCTACCAACTCCCCAAACTCAAGTTCCCTATCAACCAAAGCTCGTATATGACCATAAAAGCAACAAAAAGAAAAAATCATTTTCTTCAATCTCCTCTGGCTGGCCAGAGGAGAAATTACTATTGATTTGAAATCATGAAAGGTGGCCCAAAACTGGCCATTTATTACTTATACTGTTCTCTTGAGTAATTAAACCAGCCAAAGCAAAGTCTTGTTTCCAATTTATTTTTGTTTATAATCTATTTTTGTTTGTTTCAAGGTGTTCCTTTTGTTCTAAAGGCGGGAAAAGCACTAAATTCAAGAAAGGCAGAAATTCGTGTTCAATTTAGGGACGTTCCTGGTGATATCTTCAAATGTATGATACCACACCTTCAAATCTCAATGACTTGTATATATTCAACATTTTGCTTGTTCTCCTCTATTAATAATCTGTTAGAGTTACCTATGGTAATCACTCTTAAAAATTTTTTGTTTCTTGTTTGACATGGTAGTCAGCTTATAGAATAGAATACAGGTCTTACGATTTTGATTTTGATTTTGATTTTTATTGTGTGTATGGTTTTCTTTTTCCTTAAGAGGTACACAAAACTATTCATTTCATAGTTGTAAGCAGTAAAAAAATTGTTGTTTTTTTCTATTTGGTTAATTACATAATTCATCATATGTGTATCAGTATATGCTAGTTACTGTTGCTCCTCTGTACCTAGTTATTGTTTTTATATATATTTGGTTTGGGACAAATTTTTAGATCAGCTTGTTGCTTGAAAATAATGTTGTTTTGTAGGTAAAAAGCAAGGGAGAAACGAATTTGTGATACGCCTGCAACCAAATAAGCTATGTACATGAAGCTTACGGTACGTGACTGGTTCTCATTATGGAAGTAGTGGAGCTGTTATTGCCTCAATGTCTGAGTTGTTCCCTACTAATGATTTCATGTGTTTGTTGTCGAGGTTATTATCAAACAATTTTATTGCTTCACCGAACCTCAATTCTCATTTTTGGTTCCATGCTAGTGCTATGCACTTCAAGTCGGTCCTCTCCGTACCCATATTAAGTATGTAATAACTTGCCCAATCTCTTTCATGTAGGTCAAGAAACCTGGACTGGAGATGTCAACTGTACAAAGTGAATTAGACTTATCGTATAGCCAACGTTATCATGGAGTTACAATCCCGGAGGCTTATGAGCGTCTAATTCTTGACACGTATGATCCTTGTCCTTGTATCCACTATTCGCCTGTGTATTTTCATAGCTGTGTATCAATTATGTTACTGTGGTTCTGTGTTAGCTACATGTATGTTAATTAACGATGAGAATACGGGTTTGTTTCACAGAATAAGAGGTGACCAGCAGCATTTTGTTCGCAGAGATGAATTGAGGGTAAGGCTATATACCAAATCTAATACATTGTGAAACTCTACAAACTCCTTAGTTTTAAACGTTGTTTCAATCATGATTAGGCGGCCTGGGAGATCTTCACGCCTCTTCTTCACAGAATCGACAATGGGGAAATGAAGCCAAGTACATACCAACCAGGAAGCCGAGGTCCTGCAGAAGCAGATAAGCTGCTCGAAAAGGTTGGTTATGTCCAAACAGCTGGCTATATATGGATCCCACCTTCCTTGTAGAAGTACTCTGTGTCCGACGTATGAATAATCTTCCCGCTACCATCTAAGTTACGGTTTTATATATAGATTGAGAGCTGTTCTTTAAGCATAATACATATGTCAAAGCCGGTTGCCGGGGTTTTCAAATATTTGCTGCAAAAATTCTAATAAAATTTTAAGTTTGGATTTGGAGATGCTAGTGAAAATGAATTCACACAGTCCATTTGCCTTGTTGAACAAGAATATCATTTTGCCAGTCAAACATTGAATAGAACAGTCTTTCATATTTTTCTCAGTTATCAGAAGAATATTCATCTTTAAGGTAGCATCCTGGGAAATTTAAGGATCATTGCCTATTTTACAACAAATATTCTCTTCAGCATCAAATCTATAGATTATTTATATACAACTACACAGTCAAACAAGTTGTTTTTATGTTCATGTTTTAGCTGATATTGTACAGGCCTAGAATAAAAAAATAAAAAAGCATCAATTGCCTGCAAAGTGTTGTGGGGCAAGGTTGTCCTTTTATTGTGTGTTTCTTTTCTTGGAAGATTGTTATTCCAAACAAGACTTACAAGGTAGAATATATAGAACAAATATACAATATGTGGAGAAATAGACAAAGAAGTGCTAGGTAGTTTTGTTGAGCAAGGAAAGGAGCAAGAAATGGTTAAATTTGGATGTTATCTATCACCTTTCCTTTTAGCCTCAATCTCTTATTGACTCTTTCTCAAGTTTCAAATATTCACCACTTATTATTCTCCTCCTCCTCCTCCTCTTCCATCTCTCCTTGCTTTGATTCCAAGTTCTTCAATTCCATTTTAAACTTTCTTTTTATCTATTGAACCAGATATTCGTAAATTTATCTCGGGGTCTATCTTTAGACATGTGTAGCCATATGAATTATGAAACGATACTTCATCCGTCTCGAAATATCCATAATTTCTATCAATATTCTAAAACACCTTCAATATACTGCATCAGATGCATTTGAGGGTATATGAATAAGAAAACTCACATATCCATAATTTTAAAAGAGGGAGTACTTTTTTGGTAACTTGTTTGGGCTACTATTCAATTTTCTATAGGATGGTTGTATGAATATTGTTTCAGATGTTTGTCCTATTTTTAGGAGCGTAGCACTAGAAGCAAAGAGAAACGGACATATACGGCGCCACAAAGTCCTGTTTCACATGAAAAGAGCCTGCAATTAAGACTACGAGGCTACACATGTAGCAAGTAAATCACATTTATCAGTATATATCATAACAATGTCGTATGACAGAAACCATTTATATAGTGCACAAAATAAACACGTTATTTTGATCGAAACAAATATTTACCCATCCATTAAAAAAAACATCTTGTTACCTAAATTTACTACTCAAACATAGCACCACAAATAATATAATGTTTTTTTAGAGGCAAAATAGCTAGCAAGAGATATTGATTGAATTATCTTGATAGGCTAGTAGTATCATAAATTGAGCATAGCAACCACTATTTGATTGGTTGAGCCATTGGTAGCCAATACAATCCCACCAATCCCTATCCACGCCACACCTTCCTCAAAACACAACAAAAATCAAATAAAACATAAACATGGTATCAAGTATCAACCGTTAGTTTAAACACAGTCTCCTTCAAGTGGTTTTCCACATCATAGTTTTTTGACTTTCGCCATCATTAATTTTTTGTTTCTCTTAGTTCGTATTAGTTGGTCAGTTTTCTTTCTATTTATTATATTTTGTTGGTTAGTTTTCTTTCTGTTTCTTATGTTTTATAAGTTTTTTTGGCATCTTATGGCTTAATGAGAAGTATAACATTTACTCTTAAAAAAAAGTATCAAGCAGTAGTTCTCTATCGTATGCTACTCCGACAGTAACATACACATGCTACAAATTTTCGTTTTCTATCATGTGACAAAAATAAAAAAGTAAAAAATAAAAAATAAAAATATTGACGTTTACTTCTATAAATTATATAAATCTTGATTAATACCTTAGCCCCCAAGAAAAAGAAGAGGAACAAAGACATCGATATCACTATTATTATAAGCCCAAAATTTAGAATAATTTTATTTTTGGCGTCAAAATATCTTGTGGACCTCTCTAAAACAATCCGGGTATGATAAATAGTCAATTCACCTCAATTTATTTATTTATTATTATAATTTTGACTGCATGTATATGAAATTTATGAAACAAACTTGAATGACACGTAAACTCTAGACTATTTTTTCATTTATTAAACACTAAAAAGGTACTAATTTCATTGAATAATTAAACACTAAAAAGGTACTAATTTCTTCAAAAATAAAAATAAATATAAAAACTAAAATAGTAATTTTGAGACTAATAAATGATGTATAATTGGGGAGTGTGGACTGAGCTGGAAAACCGTAACTAAAAGTACCAAACTAACCTTCATGGTTCATTCTTTGAAATTGTTGACTGACCAACAAAGAAGAAAGGACCATAGTTATAGGGATTGGGAGATGAAGAGGAAGATGCCATTGGCATTGGCATTGGCCAAGTCCCACTCCTTCTGATCTCTCCTTCCCTTTAGGGACCTTTCTCTCCCATTCCCATTTCTCTAACACCACCACGCGTCTCCTTCCCCACCATTCCCATCCCCAACTCCTAACTTTAGCCATTTCTTCACCTATTTCTTCTTCTTCTTTCTCTGCAAATCTTTCTTGCATTGCATGGATGTGCTGTTCTCTGTCTTCCTCAATTGATTCCTCAAACAAATTTCCTTTTTTATGAGGTAAGTATCTGGTTCCTGTTCTCCGAATCTCATTCCACATCGATCCTTTGTTCACCTCCAATTTTGATTCATTATTGGGTCGCCTTTTTCTTGATTCAGGTTTATGTTACTGGGTTTTCTAAATTATCATCAAAGTTTGCTCTTTTCGTTGGATTGAATTCTGGGTCTGCTTTTTATCGTATTGGGTTTTCACCAAAATTCGTTCCTAGCCACTTGAAGAATCGAGGGTCTGTATTGTTGGGGCTACTTATATTTTCTTTTTATTAGCTACAGAAAATATAAAAAAAATGGCTTCTGATTCCTCGGCGGAGGAGGGCTTTTGTTCATTGTTTAGCTTTTCCGGTTATTCCTTCCCGGAGGAAGGTCTGTGTTCGTCTTTTAGGTTTTCTGATTATGCAACGCCTAAGGATTGGGATGGTTTTGATCCTTTTGGTGCCGAGAACCGGTGTAGCTCTTGCAGCTCCAGTCCTGAAATAGAGAAATATAATGATAAAGCTGATGATATTGCTGATCAGTTACCTGCGGATCCATTTGACATGGAAATAAGGTCAACTTTTACTGCAATCACCGGCTGGATTGATGATTCGGATGATGATCTCGAGGCAGATTCTGAGGACTTTGGTATCATGGATGAAGCTGAGATGGAGGATCACGGGTTATTTGCAGAGCTCAATTGGGTTTGGAATGAAGCATCTGGTTATGTGAAAATTGATGGAAAGTCAATTCCATATGATAGCTTTACCGGGTTTTTGATTGATAATGATTGTGAGTTTGTGGCAGATGGAACCATGGAGGAGCTCCTTGGTTTTGGCCGTGGGGGCAATCCGGATACTACTGATGCAGGTTGCAGCACGGATGGTGAAGGAGGTGATCCACACGATGCTTTGGAATTTGCTCTTCATTATATGGGTGTCAAGGAATTACTTACCCTGGAAAGGGTTTGCCGATCCTTGCACGACACAGTTAAATCTGACTGTCTTCTGTGGAGGAGTATTCACATTGATTGGCCATTGAGTGGGAGGATCACTGATGATATTCTGTTACAGATAACTAGCAGGGCACAAGGTGCCCTTGAATCCTTGAGCCTGGTGGAGTGCAGGAGGATCACTGACAGGGGTATAAAGCGCGTGCTTGAAACCAATCCAAAGCTGACAAAGGTTAGTACTTTTAGTATTGTTAACATTATTAGTGTTCTGAATAAATCAAATGCTTGTTTATGCTTTTAATCCATTGGTTATGTTTATTTGTCTAGGTATATTGACTAGATTTTCATATTTATTTTGTTAGAGCATTTGCTTTTATGTTGTTGTGGCTTTATCTTGTAATGCTCCATTGCAATTTGACATTATCAACCTTTGCAATGTTTTGACCTTTGTATGCTTTCTGTTAACTAAGTTTCATCTCATCTTATAAGAGAACCAAATTGTAGGTCCTTCGGCATCCCACACATTTTTTAATTATCTAGGACATTCATACTCTTGTTTGATTGGATTGACCAAGTGTTACCCTTGCACATCTGACATAAAATGTCTTTTGTATGCCTTTTTTCTTATTTTGCGGCTCAACATAATTTTCAAGTCATGTGGTCATGGAACCAAATTATTGGGCATTGGATTATCCACTGACTCCTGTGCTTTACATGGTTAATGAAATGGTTTCTTTTATGGTCGGAGTTATATTTATGTGGGTAATAATTTGATATATTTTCCCTAATTAGTAGGATAGATAATGTAGTTGTATAAGCAAAGGTATTATAACTCTTATGACCTACAATTTTGGTATTTATAGACTACAGAGATGTACCTATGCGTTTGAGTTTGTTGTGAAACACAACCATGAAGATCTAATATGCATGGGATCTTTGCAGAGCCCCTCAATGAATCACATTTATTTGATTACAACTATTCATATATTTCAGTATTGGCTGCATGGTTGTTGAATGCATGTTTCATTTCGATTCGCTGCCTAAACAATTGAACATCACCCCTGATTTGGTAATATATTTGAATTGTATGCGGATCGGAAGAATTCCAAATTGCCCTGCCAATTCACACAATTCAGATAGATGGGTTATATGACCGGGTCGCAATAGATCTGGTCGGATCTATCCCAACCAGTTGCAGAAACTCTCAAGATCTTAGATCAGACTTTACAGTAAATACTATCTCCGGCATCTTCTGACCATTTCCACCATATTATTAGGCCTAGATCACTTGAGTTTGGTCCGATCCCACTGACCCAACTTGTTGTGTAAAATCATAGAGAAATATATTTTCTCTTCAATTTTTATTTTTTATTTTCATGAACTGGAAGACCGTCCCTCTTCCATGACATTTTTTTTCAAACGCCCCCCCCCCCCCCCCCCCCCCCCCCCCCCCCCACACACACACACACACCCACACATACACACTCACAATTTTATTGTTTATCCATTTTCATATTTGATAATGAATTGAAAAACTTCTCATGTTTTGAACCTTGTTTTTTTTTTTAATGAACTAAGGTTTAGCTCGTTGGCTATCCATCTTGGGTCTTTTAAGTTCCTCTCCAGTCAGCACTATCTAATCTCCAATTATAGCAGTCACTAAACTTCCACTATTCTAACTCCATAGCTTGAAATATATGCATATAGCTCGTTGTTCTATTGATTGTTGATATAATTGTTAATATTTTGAAGTTTTGTGTCTGAAATTTGTTTAAAATTCAGTTCACAATTTAACAACCATTGCATTTATTATTGCTATTGAGATGCACAGCAAAGTTACTTAATTGTGACATGTGTTGTTATTGACTATGATGTTGTAATTTCTATTAATACATCATGGCTCTATTCCGTGTTTCCTTTTCTTTTGTTGTCTTTTTCCTCTGCCTAATGTAATGATAATGAATCCTTTTTGCTTGCAGCTAAGTGTGCCTGGATGCACTAGACTCACTATTGACGGCATCTTGCTGAACTTGAGGAGCTTCAAGTCCATAGGAACACCTGGATTAAAGCACCTAAGAATTAGAGGGATCTCTATGGTAACAGAGAAGCAGTTTAAAGAGATGAAGTATTTACTGGAAACAGATAACCATGAGCAGAAGAGTGCCCACAAACCTCAGTTTTATCAGTTCTGTCGTGGCAGGAAGTTGAACCTTTCTCCTGATGATGATCGCTCAATTGACATTGAGCCGTGCCCCAGATGTGACAGCTTGAAGCTAGTTTATGATTGCCCTGTGGAAAGTTGTCAAAGGAAAGTTCCGTTGTGCAGGGCTTGCTTGAATTGCATAGGACGTTGTATCCATTGTGGACGCTGCATCAAGGACTGCGATTACGAGGAGACGTTCTGTCTAGACATGCTTTGTTTGGACTGTTGGAAGAAGTTTCTTACACTTCAAGAGGCACCAGAGGAGAACGGTGCTTCCTCTTCGAAGTGCACCATTTTTCATCAAGAGACCAGATATCGGTTTCACCTTTATGGCTAGCGAATAGAAAGTGCATTTTGTTTGGCTGTGAGTGATGGAATAGAATCTCAAGTGGTTTCAATGTCTGGATAATTTATTGCAAATATGGGAGCCAGATATCTGCTAGGTGGCCTGATTCCAAGCAGTTGAATCCGCAATACCATGAAGAGTATACAGTTTATAAGGTGGAGCAAATGGACCGGTAGCAGAGTCCTTGGTGGTAACTGATTAAGAGCATCATATGAACTTTGGCTGGTCGTATTCTCAGCTCTTAGTTTTTGGGGTTTGAAAGAAGAAAAGTAAATAGCAAGAGTCGAAGAGAAGTTTACCAAGCGAAGAAAGATCCGAAGTTTGGGAAGGGTTTAAAGAACAAAAAAGAAAGGCCTAGCCCCTGGAGGTTGTGGGTATTTGCTTGCTCATAGCATGCTACCATATTTTGTGGTGAAATTTAGCATGTGTATGTGGTAGCATGAATGATGTTGTCGATGGCTTAAAACAAAAGTTGAAGCTACAGAACCCAGGAGTGATTTGTGTGTTGTGGAGAAAGTCGTGTTTTAAGGGGCAAGTGGGTGGAAGCTGGAAAAATATTGAAGGACGTTCGTGTATACCTGGGGGCAACACGAGCTAGTACCACATGTTATCGCATCCTGCACCTGGCTGATTTATTTCATTTTCAGCGGGATCCTTCTGTTGCGGTGCTATCGAATGGTAAAAGAATAGTTTGAAAAGGCACTGGCATTTGTTTTATTTATTCAACTTTTTTAGAATGAGGCATTGGTGTTGGTGGTGTTCTTATTATTACATGTATTGTTTTGATATATTGGTATTTTTCACTCTACCTGGAGGAGCTTTAAGAATAAAAGAAAACTTGTTACTCTGACATGTATGTAAGCAGTCGTTACTAAATCCTTTTCGGATAAGTAACCATTAGTATTGGACCAAATGCATCAAACTTCTTTCCTAACATTTGGTTTGCGGGGAACGAGCTTGAGGATCATTTGGACTAAAAGTTTACACTTACAGAGAAACTAGGAACGAGCTTGAAGTGATTAATGAATAATGAAGCTGCAATGGGGCAAATACAAATATATGTTACCTGCACATTAACTTGTTTGTACTTTTTAAGCTTGTATGGAAAAAATGGAAAACACTAATTAACTTGTTTTGTCATAACAATTAACATGTTTTATGGTCGAGTACAAACTCGATTTCTATTTTATGATTTATTTCTAATAAGTTGGGTCAAGCTTGAGATGCTATTTTTATAAGCTCATTTTCTGCAAACCTAAGTACAAAAATGTGAGTTGTGTTTGAGACCTAACAATTTTAGACTTGATTATGTTGAATTACAACTTAGGAGTACAAAATATGTGACACCCACCCAGCAGAACATGTGGCAAATACAAAATATCCAAATAGTAAAAGAAAATACAATTTCATTGCACAAAAAATAAAAATTAATGGAATTTTATTTTCTTTCTGAAGTCGGCAAAGCTAAATTCACGGAAAAAGACGAAACGGCGTCGTCTTGTGCGTGCGTTGAAAATCAAATTGGATTGAAATTTGCCAGATTTGGGTTCCGGGGACTTGTGGCTATAAATAGTCTTCACTGACTTTGGCGGCGTTGCGGCACTTTTTTTCTTCAGCTTCCCCGAGCAGAACCAGAACCAGAACCAGCTATGGAGAACGGTGAAATCCCTGAAGACGCAAACGAACGTACAACTTTCTCCTCCTTAAATTCCTCTGCGCACTACTCACATATAATTTATTATTTTCAATTTCTCATTTTTGCTGGGTACAGATTGCCCAGGTCCCCAATCAGATTCCGCTGGAAAATCTGATGCCTGCGCAGGATGCCCTAATCAGGAAGTTTGTGCTACCGCTCCTAAAGGCCCCGATCCTGGTTAGTATCTTTCCCTATATGATTCTGCTGAATTTTTGAAACCCTATAAAATTCATTTCAGGCCTTGTGTTATAGATTGATTATGTTTCTGGACTTGTGTAATTGTTATGCCCTACCTTTATGGTACTTGTTATTGGAAGCAAATGATGTATAGTAATAGTGGGTTATGGTAATGCATTGGGAGGTAGTTTTTGAATTTTGACCCTAATTCTAAGCGGTTTCGAGGTTGTGTGATGGGTTGTTTTCTGTGCATTCCTTTCCTCATTCATAGAGTTGTATGTATGTTTCATGAATGCTATGATTTTACATGTAACAAAACCTAATAAGGTTATTGCAGTTGAGGGCAAAAGACACTACAAATGACGTCATGGAGTGTTTAATTGAGTATAGCTTAAGCTAGGGAGTTTTGTCATATTTAAGAGGATACAAGTGGAAAGTACTGTATAGAACCTTTTTTCCTTCTGTTAAATGGCGTGGTTTTTCACAAGTCACACATTGAACTGAATACTTGCATTGTTGAACTTAGCATACTGAACCTGAAGAATTGTGAATCAATCTTAGAAGTACCTTGCTTCTGTTTTTACTTGGTTCGTTGGTTGAATTAAATGGTGGACCTTGCTTGGGTGTGGTGAATGATACTAAGGTGGAAAGGGGGGCTGCCAAAACCTTACTAGGCTTCACTTATAAGTCTGTTGATGTTTCTTTAGTGATCCTAATGCTCCCCACGATGTGAATTGTAGCAAATTCTGCATTGATTGTAAATACTTTTCTCTTGAGCATATGGCTTTGGTATGATAAATGATTATATTCTTAACTATACTTGGTTTAACTGATCTGAATTGATTGTTGAGCTTGACATGGGACAACAAAATTTCTATGGGTTCGGTTGCATATAGTGGGAAGCTTATGGTTTTGGGAAAAAAATTCCAATGTAATTTTACACCAATTATTTGTTCAGTTATGTGTTGAGGAAGTTTGAGCCTTTGAGGAACAAATCATGTCCAAGATTTATTTCTTATGGTATATGGATTGTTTTCTTTCTTTTTCGGTCTTGTGATTTCTCTTTGGTGTTATTGTTGGGACAATCAAGAAAAAAAAAAAAAAGATAGTCATTTCATTTTTTGAGTGAAAAATTCTACTTCGAGTTTCAATTGTTGTTGACTTTACAGGTTGTTATCTACACCTCATCATTTTGTTGTCTTAGGCCTTGCTTTATTTGTAAAATCAATAATTTTTTTATCCATCTTTGAAAGTGAAGATGACTGGTTTCTGTCTTGTAATACACATTCTTTTGCCTTGAGCTGTTCTCAGTGCAATTTTGAAAGGAGAAATACAACAAAATGAAGATTGAAATTATGTTATGTATTTGTTTGTTTTGATTGACATGTTGATTGGAACTCCTATTGATTTATGCTTTCTTGAACATTGTTTTGAAATAGTTCTAAACCAATTTGAAAGAAAGAAGATATCATGAGGAGGTGACTCTGGAAATATGTATGAATTGTTAAATGTATAGAAGCTTTGGTTGTGAGCTCTAAGTTTCATATTCCCACGGGGTTATTTAAGTTGCATTATGCCATTGCAAATGAATCTTATCTTAATATGCATTAGCTATTTTCTGAGTAATGCAGCAAAAATAAGAACAATCATATGTTGGGATATATCATTTTTGGCTTTGTAACCAAAAGCAGAAAGTGTTACCATATGCATTACTTTTTACCTAAGCATTTCTTTCTTTTGATGTACAATATTATCTTTTACAGACTTGGTGGCAATTGCTGAGAGGATGGCAACAGTGAAGCACAAAATACTAGTTTTATCGGGAAAAGGTGGAGTTGGGAAGAGCACATTCTCTGCTCAACTCTCATATGCACTGGCAGGTATGGATTTCCAGGTGGGTCTTCTCGACATTGATATTTGTGGTCCAAGCATCCCAAAGATGCTTGGCTTAGAAGGCCAAGACATCCACCAAAGCAACCTTGGCTGGTCTCCAGTCTATCTTGAGTCCAATCTTGGGGTCATGTCAATAGGGTTCATGCTTCCCAACCCTGATGATGCTGTCATATGGAGAGGCCCACGCAAGAATGGACTTATCAAACAATTTCTGAAGGACGTGTACTGGGGAGAGCTTGATTTTCTTGTAGTTGATGCCCCTCCAGGGACCTCAGACGAGCACATTTCCATCGTCCAATGCCTCCTGTCTACAGGAATAGACGGTGCAATCATAGTTACCACTCCACAGGAAGTTTCTCTCATTGATGTGCGGAAAGAAGTCAGTTTCTGCAAGAAAGTTGGGGTACCAATTCTCGGGGTTGTTGAAAACATGAGCGGCTTGTCCCAGCCCTTGACAGATTTCAAATTTATGAAGAACACGGAGACAGGTGATCAGGAAGATGTCACAGCATGGGTTCTGGAATGCCTAAAGGAGAAAGCACCCGAGATGCTGAATTTGATTGCTAGCACTGAAGTGTTCGACAGTAGTGGTGGCGGTGCCGCGAAAATGTGCAAGGACATGGGGGTGCCTTTTCTGGGGAAGGTGCCTCTGGACCCTCAGCTGTGCAAGGCAGCCGAAGAAGGGAGATCCTGTTTTACGGATCAGAAATGTAGCGTCAGCGCCCCGGCTCTGAAGAGAATAATAGAAAAACTGGTGGCGGAGCATCTCAACTTGAGAACTACAATGGATGATAGTGCCTAGATGATTTTCTTCACCAAGTGATACTTGTGGATCTAGATTTTGTTTTCAGTGTTTCCTTGGACCCCCAGTTTTTTACTTGCTTAATATTCTGACTGATTGTTGTTTGTATTGTGGCCATATCATCAACTTTTGTATTTAATTTATATATATCATCAACAACAGTGTCATAAAATTCATGATTATACTTGCTCTAATCCTTGCCTATTTTTTTTTAAAGAGAATAAAAAAATTTAGCCCATACCAATGAGGGGAGTACAACTCATTTAATTTTATTCATACACATTCAAGTTGGGAGCGGAGCGAACCGTTCGGATCCAAAATTTTTAATGAGGTGTTATCACCTCATTAATAACTTTTTTTTTGATACAATGAATTAATAGTGTTCAGGAAAGAGACAAAGCCTCTTAACCCTAGCCTAGGGCTTTTGGCACATGACTGCACCAAAGTGGTCTCTTAGAGCATCAGCAATGGTGGGACTCTAATTGAGTCCCTATATGTATTATTTTATATTTTATTGTATGTCATATCAGCAAAGGGCTCAAACAAAAAAAAATTGCATTGAAGGGACTCAACAAAAAGTAAATATGCAGCATTTTTATTTA
>JAYMSZ010000786.1:0-17195 GCA_036897665.1 Pelargonium citronellum
ATACTTTATTGAAAAAGTATATTAATTGATATATTTTGTTTAAGATTTGTTGTTCCTCAAAAAAAAAATTTTGACCCCATATTATAAAAATCCTGGGTCCGCCCCTGTTTGTACGTACCCATCAAAATATGCAAAGAAAGATTTCATTAGATATCATGTGGATTGTGGAGTTGTTTCTTGCAAGATCACTCTTCAATTTGCAGCCTCTCAAATCTCAATTCCATATTTCTTGTTAATGACATGCACAACAAATTGTCGGGATAATCAAAATGACCAAACGCCTTGCAGTTTAGATACACACATCCGTCTCAGGAACAAATAAACCCGCTCGAGTTCAGTAAGTTAAAAGAATACTCGATTAGTCAACACATGTTATTATCACGGAAGAAATTGGTATTTGGTAGAAACACGTGATACTCCTGACTTGAGTTCACCAATCCACGTGCAGATTTGAGTCCATCCCTCGTATTTTGTTATTAAGCAAGCACATAAGAAAAAGTGAAGTAGCATAGCATTTTTTTTATATTTTTGATAAGCGACGGGACAGCAAGCCTACTAAGGCCATTGTTTCTCACCCCCAAGTGAGGGCGTCACCCGAGTTAGTTGTTAGTTTTCCCTTTAAATCCATAAATTCCACCTCATACTGTCGGCAAGGAGGCTCGAAACTGAGATCTTAAAGAAAATCTAAAACGCATCAACCGCTTAGCCCAACATGCATGAGTAAGTAGCATAGGATTATCACTGGTGATACATGCAATCAAATAATCACAGCTGCATCCACCTAGTGTATGTATCAAAATCCTCCAAATTGAGCCTCCATTCTCTTTTTCTTTTCATGACAGTGATATTTTGATTATTTTCTGCTTGTCCCTATCCATGTTTTATGCCTTTAATATACTAGGCTCACCATTATATGCTGTCTATTATTGGACAATAAAAAGGCTTTCTTGAACTAGCCCATATCATATCAAAATAGTAATGACCTTCCAAGCCCATTACCATTCTCTTAACTTTCACAACTTCTTACAGTAATGTTTGAATACACAACACACTAATATATTAAAAATAAATAAAACAAGTTCATGATTAGCACAGTTTAATTTATAAATGTGTAACGATAAGAGTATACGCCCAAAAGCTTCATTAATAATCATATCAATTCAAGAAATATGAACCGCATTTGTATCGTTTCATATTTGTTTTTTAATGACATTAGGTTTGAATTTCAATCATATATTATTCCAACTTGAAAAGAAATAAAGAGAAAAGTTTGGAATTGGGGACGCTCAATAAGTTTTTTTTTCCCTGAAAAATATTGGCATATTCAAGTTGATTATAACTTGATTAGTAATACAAATAGAGAAAAAAGACTTTCAGTCAATAAATCATGACCAATTAGGTGATGTCACGTCAATTATTTACATCCATACCGCCTCAGTGAGTGAATTTTTGGGCGCAGAGCACTCTGCCCGGATCCGCTTTCTTTGTCTCTTGGTGTTAGATTGGAATTCCCCTTAAAATTTCAATTGTATTGATCAGTATAAATATTAAATAGAGTACAAATATTACAAGTGATAAAATACATAAATGCAAATAAATAATAAATTAGAAATACTAATACAATAAGAACTCTATCTAATACTTGGCTGAAATTCCTAATATACTCAAACAAATAACATATGTCAGTTCTAATATTATATGTGTTTTGTTTATTAATCAAGCAATGATACATAGTTAATGTCCTGATGATAAGGATCAATAATCCAATCTAGATAGCTGATCTCGCATTTCAGAGCGCTTTAGGTATTTAAAACAAAGAGACATCCTTACAAGTAACAACTTTATAATAAATAATACTGAAAATGACTTCTTCTATATAAAATTCCAACTACTAAATATGATTATCTTTGTAGGCAACGACGTACAACTTAATTAATTTCGCAAATACTAATTCACACATTTATTTTCCCAGCCCTCTTTCAATTTTTTATCCTTCACAAGTTTTCATTTTGTAACCTTTCTATTTGTTTATTTGAAGATGCTTATTTTTCCGTTTGAAATAAGCTAATGTCCAATAATATATGGTAGGTGTAATGAATGCATTGGAGACGGAAAATGACATTTATTTATATATAACTAATAATTATGCAAACCAATTATTAAGAAGCCTTCAAGGATCTTAAGAATCTTTTAGTTTCCAAAAGTCAGAGTACTCTTTGCCCCTAAGGCTTTTCGTCTCATTAGGACACATGTAAAACTCTTCGCTCTATCGGAATGCATTCGAAGCTTTTCATCTTGAAAGCTAATTGGTGTTCATCGTTCTATCTTCATTGTTTGAGGTTTTTACCATCTTTTAAAGATTTTTATCAAGTGTTGGGAGCTTTACTTTCTTCAGGTCATCTCTATACGTAAATGAGAAGACAATTCTAATATATCTGCTTTGAACCCGAGTTAAAACCGACGCATATATATACGAATGATGTACATTAAATATAGACCTATAAAATATGCTAACAGGACAAAGTTCATACTATAGGCTAAATAATATTTTACTATTTAATTAAGCATTTAATATATCTTTTCCTATATTAAATGTAAAATTACACACGTGAGAAAATACATAAATCTATTTGATATAAAGAGTTGAAATCAGAGTTGTATAGTTCAGCTAAGATGCGTCATGTTCCTCTTGGTACAGTTTATAACACTAATTCAAAACCTTCAATATCCAGTTTGCTCCCACAATTTTCAGTTATCAAATTTCTTCGCAATTTATGGTATAGTAACATTCTTCATTTTGCTTTCATTAATTAGCTTTAACATTATTTGCTATGTCTCGTTACCAAATGATGTAACTTGATTTAGATTCGCTTTCTGTTTTAGTGGAAATGACAAATGAGTGACTAAAATCAGAATTCACACATTCTTGATTTGTATCTGATTTCATTTGCGTTTTGAATTGTTTTCTGTATTTTATGTTATTGCCTGTTTGATTCTCTGTTGACATAGACTTTGGGAAATGAAGAAGGTAAAGAGAAGGGTCGGGAAGTACGACGTTGGCCGGACCATTGGCCAAGGGGCTTTCGCCAAGGTTAAGTTTGCTCTCAACACCGAGACTGGAGAGTGCGTAGCCATGAAAATTCTTGCCAAAACCACCATTCTTAAGCACAAAATGGTTGATCAGGTACATAACAAAACTATTTTTCACTAACATATATTGTTTACAATTCTGGTTTATATATGCTAATTGCTGATCGATGTTGTTTTCGAGTTGTGTTTAAGATAAAAAGGGAGATATCTATAATGAAGATTGTGCGCCATCCGAACATAGTAAGGTTGCATGAGGTATGTTTTATCTTCATCACCATCAAAGCTTTTCCATTTTTCTTCTTCTTGATTTTCTGTTTTTTTCTAGGTTTTGGCCAGCAGGACAAAGGTTTATATTATTCTCGAGTTCGTCACTGAAGGACAATTGTTCGATAAAATTGTAAGGTTTCTCCTCTTATACTTTGATTTAGCTCATACATGCTACATGAATCATCAAACATTGCTTAGGCTTGCAATATTGAAATGTCTACTTCATAGAATTTGCAATATGGTTTGTTAACTGCACACCTTCACAGGTTCGAGGAAGACTTCCTGAATACGAGTGCAGGAGATACTTCCAACAACTTATAGACGCCGTTTCTCATTGTCACAAAAAGGGGGTGTATCACAGAGATCTCAAGGTACAGAACAAAGCAACTTCTACGAAATGTGCTCGTTACAGCAACAGTTTTTCATATTGTTTTTATTGTTTTATGTTCTTGTACTAATGAGTTCCTTACTTCCAATTAAGAATAGCCTGAGAATCTCCTCCTCGATTCTTATGGAAATTTAAAGGTATCGGATTTTGGCCTGAGTGCCTTGCCCCATAAGGTAAGCACTATTTGCATTCTGTTTCTGATATATTGCACACTAGAAATTGTTACTTTCAGATCAACCATGCCATAGTTCTCTTACTATCTCTCTCGGTTTGATTATTTCTATGAGCAGGGGGTCGATCTTCTTCACACTACATGCGGAACCCCAAATTATATTGCTCCTGAGGTACATTGATTAACTTCAAAAAAAATTATATGCTCCCTCATGCTTTTGATGCCTTCAAATTGTGTATACATGTACAATTAGGACTAGTGTTAGCAATTTCATATGCTGTTTAATTTCTTAAACTAAGCAATTTCCAATTAGGTGCTTAGCTACCAAGGTTATGATGGAGCAGCTGCTGATTTGTGGTCATGTGGAGTTATACTCTTTGTTCTTATGGCTGGATATCTCCCGTTTGATGATACAGACCTTCCAGGATTGTATAAAAAGGTTAGTGCTTCATGTTTCTGAAAAACCTCCACATTTTTGTGTTGTTTTGTTTCCCTGAACTATCATAATGTGTCCTTTGTAAAGATTACTTTTTCTTTCCATTTTCGGTCCATAGTTTTATCTGATTAACATTTTCTCTCAGTGTACTAGATGTGTTCACATAGCTTAATTATCTGATTGGCGAGATTCTAAATGTTCTTATGGTCTATCTACAGATCAATGCTGCAGACTTCTCTTGTCCTTCCTGGTTCTCTCCCGGTGCAACTGCACTGTTACATAAGATACTTGATCCAAATCCTAAAACAGTGAGTATTTATTTTAAAAGTACACCAGTACAATTAGAACTAGTGTTAGTGTAGAAACAATTTTAAGTACATCACATTCTTTCATAACTGCATAATGTTTAAATGTTTAAGGATGTATCGAGATTTCAGTTCATATTACAACTGAAAAACCCAACTTTGTGTGCATTCTGATTAGTGCAAACTTTTATATCTTTCTTGTGTTTTCTTATCCTTCACTTTCTTCTACTGTCTCTTTGCTATTGCAGCGTATCCGGATAGAAGGGATTCGGAAAGACCCATGGTTCCGAAAGAATTACGTGCCTGTTACACACAATGTATATGAGGAAGTTAGTTTGGATGATGTTTGTGCAGTTTTTGACAACATTGAGGTTTGCCATTGTTTCTCTGTTACTGACATAAGCAATCTAGGCACTATGTTAGAGTGTGTGTGTTTTTGCATATTTGTTAATCACGTACCAATGCATATTTCTAGCTCACTATCTTTAGTGGTCACCGGATACCAAAGTATTTTAGCATTTCAATATTTTGCATTTGCTATGCAGAATCAGAATGTAACGGAGCAGTCAGCAAATAGTGAGGAGGGTCCTTTAATTATGAATGCATTTGAGATGATAACTTTATCACAAGGGTTGAATCTATCAGTATTGTTTGACAGACAACAGGTACACTTAAACGATGTTATGTTTGGTAGGGATGACCATTTATATAACTGGTATTTATAGAACTGTTCTGATAGTATAAAGTTAAATTTTAACTCTGCTTTGCTCTGGCAGGATCATGTAAAGCGCCAAACTCGTTTTGTCTCCCGAAGACCTGCACAACTAATACTTTCAACAATTGAATCTGTAGCAGAATTAATGAGTCTCAAGGCTCATACACATAATTACAAGGTATGAATTAGCATTTTCTTTTACTATTGTTTTTATCTTCTTTATCATATTCTATCTTTTTCAATTTGCATTGTCTTTTGCTTACAATTAATTTTCCACAGACAAGACTTGAAGGAGTATCAGCAAATAGGGCTGGACAGTTTGCAGTAGTCCTGGAGGTAACTTGTCTGTGCTTGCACTTAATTTGTTTTGTATAGAGAAGCTATATGATTCAAATTTTCTGAATGGATTTGAGTCTTTGTGTTTAGGTTTTTGAAGTTGCACCTTCCCTTTTCATGGTGGATTGTCAGAAGGCGGCCGGGGATTCTCTTGAATATCACAAGGTTAGCTTGTACCGTAACAAATTTCGGTTAGTTTATGTTTGTGTTCAGCTATGGCTAACAGCTTTCTTGTGGGCTCTTTTATTTTGCAGTTCTACAAGAACTTTTGTTCGAACCTTGAAAGTATCATCTGGAAACCAACACAAGGTATGGCCAATTCCAGTCACCTTAGATCAATAACTTGCTGATCCAGCTTTGTGGGTATGATGCAAGTCAGTGATTTGTCTACCAGTTATGGAAGCTAATGATCTATGTACGATGCTCATGCTCTCATCTGGGCTTGCATGTGTATTGTTGTGATTTCTACTTTAAGATCTAGTTAGGCATATATACCATTAGTTTAGTATATTACAAAACCTAAGGAGAATCCCAATTCTTGTGTAACTTAGGAGGAAACTGTGCATTACAGGTTTAAAAGAAAAAGAAGCTTATGTGTCTTGTTTGTCATATAATGTCTCATATTCAGGTCCTCTCTAGGGATCATTAATAATAATAAATGGTGAATTTTGGCCTGTTCTTAGCAATTTAGGCTCTTGACAGTTGAGACAGTTGAAGTTTCTGAAAGCAATTAATCTGCACAGAATATCACAACACAAACAACACAACTCCTACCTTTATGGCTTTATCTGTCTTGACATTAATGGCCAAAGTTACATAAAAAATCACTAGTAGGATCTTCAGGGAGCTCAAACATGGATAAATTTTTAGTATACACATAACACAATAAGTTGCAAACCAGATTGTGGTGCTGTTGTTGCCAATTTATATATACTGTATATGCATGGAAGGAACAAAACAGAGGAACAGAAACACATGTTTGATCCTAGTCCTAGGAATCTATGATACACTCACATATAAATATATAATTGTGTTTCAAGGTTGGAATAGCTTATCTCCACACTTGCACTTCCATGACAGAAGATAATAACTCTCTTCCCTTGATTTTGCTGTGAAATCATCATCCTTGTGCTTGTGGTTCTGAGAAATCACCTGTGTGGCCGTGCAAGGGCTGCAGTTCAAGCACTTGTTCACACACCTCGGAGGGCTCGAACCCACACTCATTTTCCTTAAAACAGAAGACCCATCTGCCAAAAACACAGACAAAGTTCAAGAATCAACTATAACCAAGAAAACATAACATAAACATTTCCATGTTTTGTACCTCAGATGTTGCTATGGGTTTGTTGTTTACCTGGTTTAGATGGAAGTGTAAGGAAACAGGTGATGAGCAAGAGAGTGAGTGTTTTGCTGAGTCCAATTTGGTGGTAGCCTCTTGATGAACCCATCATCAGTGTAGTCCTCTGGATCATTGAATTGAAGAGAATAAATTTTGGCAATCCCAACTTATATAAATAATAAATAAAAAAACATCCTTATATGAAATAATCAATACCATCTGCATATGAGGGTCCCATGCACACAACACAACAGTACAACACATGCAAGATGCAAAATCTCAGCTCATCAGTAGTAAATGACTAAAGATTACATTACAGATAGGTGTTCTGTTAAATCTTTTGTATCCAAACATTTTTGTTGTCATGATTTAATCCTAAATTGTGTGATGATGGGAGTAATGAGAGCAAAGATCCATGAGGAATGAGATCTACACATTTAGAAAACAAGTAGCAACCACAACAGTAAAACTTAAATGGTGTGGACTCCACAACAATGGACAAGAAAATGATGCCTACTCCTTATAGAGGGTAGGTAGGTAGGTATAGGAGGGTCAAATGTCTATATATATGTATATAGTAGTTGTATGAGGGATGTATCAAAATTAAATGTGACAAACCTTGATACCTAACTCCTGTGCACACCATTAATATTCCAGATTCTTGGTTGACACCTCAAAAATGCACCTTGCATGTTTCATGGTGATTAATGCTTTGATCTGAAAAAAAACACCACTGGCATTGAGTGCTCAAGTGAAGAATGTGGTCTGAACCATCTTCCTTCCTAGCAGCTACCCAAACTGGGGTGGTGGCTGAGCTTAAAGACAAGAGAGACATGATTGTTTTTACAGGTGGTAATGGTAATGGTGTAGTAGGGACCAATCAAGACCAGTCCATTTCTCTGTGTTTCTTTTGCCCTCCATCTTCATCTTTGAACACAACAGTTTTGGATAGTAAATAAGTAATGGTTCTTTGTTGGGCTTAACATGTGTATCACTGAGTGGGTTTCAATGGTAGGCCTATTTATCTTCTAATTTGACTGGGCTTTATAGAACGGGCGAGAAAAACGGGTTGTGTTTCGGGTACCCGCCGGGTCGGTATCTCCCTCCACCAGACTATCACATTGATTCAAATGAACATGTCTCTCTCCATGGCCTAAATACACCTTATCTGATCATCTATCTCTGTCTAATACAAAACCATTATCTCTGTCTAATACAAAACCATTTCTCTTGTCTTCCATCAATCACTGTACTTGCTGGAAACAAACTGCCTCAAGGAAGCTCCAATAATGGTTCTCACATTCATTCATATTGCAGCTCATGAAGCTGGAAACCGTCCCTTCTCTTCTCTAAAGTATCAACATACATAAAATACAAAGATAACCAATCTCATTGATGCTGAACAAAAGATCCAGTAAGTTACGGAAATCCCATTCTATTACTGTAAAGAGTAGTTACAGGGTACAATCCATAAAGCGGGCGGTTTGCAAACCCAGGACCTCGGTAAAAAGGAAAAAACAACCTAACATGGTTGTACTGGCAGACCAATGTATTTGATGCCACCACCAAAGCCCTAGAATTTGCAGAACCAACCCTTACTTACAAACCGCCCAAAGCAACTACACTCTAGCAACTAACAGAATTGAGATCTCTAACTTTCTACCACATACCAAAGACAACAGACTGGAAATAACAAATGCTTGGTCTGGACACACCACCATGGGATCGCCATGAAGCTAAAACATCAGGTGTAGGACATTCAGCAAAGCAAAATCCGAAGAACTGGTTAGAACCAGGACCTGGTGACTGTATTCTCGGGGAACCATGGCCATGAAAGTTGCCACCCATCAATGGGAGGCAAAACAGTCGCAACAAACCTTCATGTCGAGAAGGTTTGGAAAAAGAGGATGGAAAAATGATCCGCCATAGTCCCCTGGAAAACAACCAAGTCACTGAGTTACCAGCAGGCCCTCGGCTGGGCCCAAAAACATTGCTGAATGCTGCTACCTGTAAACCAAACAGGAGTCTTGATCTGCCTTTTTTCATTTTGGAGCAGGACAATTGTATTTCAACTGCTCAGGAGAGGATGTCGCATCTCCATAGACTTGAGATAAGCAGCTCGACTGTGCTGCTGCTGATGGAATTGCAATGTTGGAGGTTCAGCCCCAATAGGGTTTTACCTAGTTCCTTCAGAAAAGGCATGCTCTTGTTTGATACTCCATAACATCCAGACAATGAAAGAACTTGGAGGTATAACTGCTTAGCACAAGACAAGACTTGAATGCCAGAATCAGAGATTGCACATCTCGACACATCAAGATCATTGAGTAACAAGCAGTTCTCTGCAATTGATACCAAGCTTGCATCGGTGATCTTCCTGCAACCATCAAGATTCAGCAGTTGAAGGGTTCCACCATGTAGCCTAGCCAAGGCTGAAACTACTTCATCTGTCAGATTGTAGCATCCGCTAAGATTGACCTTCACAAGTCCAGCTTCACAGCTCTCCAAAAGAGGGAGAAGCCCAGCATCTGTAATGCCACAAAGCCCACTAAGATCTACCTGCTGAAGCTGAGGACACATCTTCCCCACCACAGCCAAACTGGAACTCCCGAATCCTGGGCAGTTTCTAATGGACAAGGATCGAAGAGATTTGCAAGAAGACAGTATAGGCATTTCCAAGGCCATATCCTTGATCCCCATGCAATTGACCAGGGTAAGAGACTTCAACTTAGTTTCAGGATTCGCGAGAGCTCCAATAATCCCTGATTGTGTGACCCTGTTACACTCCTCCAACTGTAGGCTTTCAAGAGATCCAGCAGCTTTGGCAAAAGCTGCCAGCCCACTATCAGACACAAAACAACATTTACGAATGAACATCGACTTCAAATTTTTGCAATACTTTCCTACATCTTGAAGACTCAAATCCGTGACTCCCCGACAAGAAGTAATTGATAAGGATATCAATTTCTGGAGACCCTTAGCATTGCTCATGGCCCAAAAGCCCCTTTCACTCACATTTTGGAGGCCACAGAGATTTAGATTGGAAACGCTCTTTCCAAAGTGCCCAATTACAGCAAGAGAGAAATCTGTGATGTTCAAAGCCTGAAGCTTTACCTTTGTCAGGACAGAAGAAGGAGCTGATAATAAACTTGAAATTCCATGATCACCAACAAGAGGACAGCTTTTGATGTAGATGGACTGTAGCTTGGGGCAAGACTTGGCAATAGCTTGAAGGCCTTGGTTACCAATTTGTGGACAAGATTCAATACTTAAAGCAGTCAAATTTGGGCAGTTCTCTGCAATAGCAATCAAACCCTTGTTTGAGATTGAAGGGCAATTGCATAGATCAACCTTCTCCAACAACTCGCATCCTCTAGCAATCTGAAATAGACCTTCATCACCCACAGTAGGGATGCTCCACAAAGAAAGAGCCTTGAGAGACGGGCAGCCACGGGCAATAGCTGAGAGACCAAGATTGGTAACTCCACGAACAGAGTTGCTACCACGGATAGAAAGCTTTCCAAGTCCCCCATGGCTACTGGTTCCGACTGCAATTGCAGCTAGTCTAGTATCAGTTGCCTTCTTTCCTTCCAAACACCTTGTAAGATGGCCATCATCACATGAGGCCATTTCAACGTCATCATCCTGCTCTGTAGACTCATCCACCTTGCAGATCTCACCATGGTGAATACTGCTCAATAACATGAGCCACCGCTTGGATACTCCAGCACATGAGCCCCTCTCTTTACCACCGGGCATACGTCTGAAGATCTCAAAGAGGCACTCGTCGGGAAGAGAATCAAGGGAAGGCTGCTTCTGCTCATCCTCACTGCAACAAAATGGAGAACTGACACGAGCACGCTTGCGAGGAGGGCAGTACACATCCACATAGGAACCAATAGAGCACGAGCGGACCAAATCCAATGGATTTGCCGAGAAAGAGCCAGTGGCATAGAAATCGTCATCAGCTGAAAACCGAATGAAAGATAAAAATCAGCTAAAAAGCTATATAGTCAAAAGATCAAAGTATATGAATAGCTAATCTCCTTGCTCCTTAAAATTCAATTTCTGGCATCTAAAAATCTCCTAGTTTTAATCATAACCCACTCAACAACTATAGAAACTACCATCAAGGTTTTTTCAATTAAGATCATATGTGAAAGCAAAGATATTTTTACAATAAATTACCTATTAAGAAATTGATTCCATGTCAAATATAATCATAGGGACACACATATCTTGATCAAAATTCAATCTTGATGCAAAATTCATCACATGATAACAAATCAAAATTGATCTACACCAAAACCCACGTCCCAAAATCAACATATAAGATTAACCCATCAAACAAACGATCTAATCCAGCTAATATGCCTAAAAAGATGCAAACTTTTTGTCTTCTAAACAAGCAAATCAAAGAACAACCCACAACTACAAACCAAAAACCCACCAAAATATATTCTTGCAGGATCAAAGAGAAGAAAGGACTCACCACTGTAATTGACCACAGCAGGCATGATTGAAACTCAGAGAAGAAGAAGAACCCTTGAGGAAGAGCAAAAAGGCAGAGAACACAAGAAGAAGAAGCAGCAGCAGCTACCAAAACCAAAAACAAGATTATTGAAATTTGTTGAAGACTTGAATGCATGAGATGGAGAAGAAGAAGAAGAGGGAAGGTTGAGAACCCTAACAGAGTAGGGAAAAAAGAAGATTGTAGAGAGATAGAGGAAAAAGGAGGAGATGGGAATGTGGAGAGAGAGAGGAGGGTGGGGTTATATTGGAAGGAAGGTACAGAGTGAATGTGGAGAGAGAGAGCGCATACAATGAATCTTTCCCTGAAACCGGTATGACCAGTTTGTTCTCACCCCCACTCCACTCCATCTCCATCTACCATTTCCTAAACCGCCTGGCCCACAGCTTCTTGCTCTCTGCTCTCATTGCTTTTCTTTTCAATATACTACTACTATCAAAATAAAAATCAAATCTTTATTTTTCTTTTATTTATTTACTACCTAACAAATTTCAAAGATGTCAATTTTTATTTATTTGATTTATGGTAATATATTTTATCACAATAACTTTTTCTATTTTTCATAAAAGAAAAATGTGTCACACTCGTCCTTTTAAGAATGACGCAATAGTCAAGACATGCATCTTCACGTAAAAAGTTGTGGTTTCAACTCTTATTGTCTCAATTGGGGTGAGTTTTTGAGTTTTAAGTGATGTATTAACTCACTAGTCCAAATGAGCGTTGCTATTCAATAACATTCAAAATGTTATAAATAAGTACTTAAGCATTTTACTTCAATGAAACCTAATTCTTATTTTTTTTTTGAAAGCAAACCTAATTCTTATTAGTTTAACTAGTCTACATGTAGTTTATATAAAAAATAAAAAAATAAAAAACTAGTCTACATGTTTGTATATCATTGGCCAGCTCAATATCCAAAATCTTATAGATTAAAAACCTTTGCAATAACACATTATATATCCGCTTTCCAGTCACTAAGGAGTTTGGTATTAATTTATATAATTACCCATAATTTTACAATGAGGTTTCTAATTCGTTTCATTTTAATTTCTGAACTATTAATCGTTTTGTTCAAAATTCTTTACATTTTGGGTTCATATTTCAAAGTTTATGGACTATTTTAAGTTGAAAAAGTTCATGAACTAAATTGGATCCATACACAAAAGTTTAGGGACCAAATTTGATCTCTTATCTTATTTGTAAAATATAACTTGTTTGAAATGCTACGTCTACGCAACATTTAACATCAGACATTTTGTCACTTGTGAGGGGCTTGACAAAGAGAAAACATCATAGTCAAACCCGCTACTCTTATAGCAAAAACAAAACACATTCGTATGTGTAATACGTAACAACACATTGCGTGAAAATATTTTGGTGTCAAATCATGCATAATCACAATAACAACAACGACAACAACAAAAAATTGTTTGTTTAACAAGTTATTGCGAAGAATACTACAAAATAGCTTATGAGTGAAGTAATAGAAATCTCAAATATCATAGTAAAATTAATATGTTGATATTCAAAGAAAAAGAAGAAAAAAAGGTGGTGAGCCTAAAATTGGATAAATGGATTAGAAATAAGAATTAAGAAAGATGAGATAAGTAATTTGTGAATCATATTGAAAGATGTGTCCTAATCTGCAATATTAATAGTATTAAAGAGAAGACAAAGGTTTGGTTAATTGCATTTAGTCATTGAAAAACATAGTTAATTGGTTACGCAATTCTTGTTTGGGTGTTTTAGGAAGTGATTAGTGATTAGTGATTAGTGATTAGTGATTAGTTGTTAGGACTTTGCTTTTTTCTGGGATTTGATGCCTAACTCTTCCACTATGTACTTTACAACTGTATCATCACTTTTTCTTGCTTAGTTTTTATATATAATCAACCACTTGAAATCAAATCTTGGACTAATTAATTATTTAATTTTATTTCAACTAGTTTTTATATTTAATTTTTCTTAATCCCAACTAGATTTTATCTTCTTGTATAATCTCTCTGACCAAACAGCTTGCACAATTCTTCAAAATGATATATACAATCCCATTTGATCACATTTATTTGCTTTAGGATATGTAAGATTTATTTTGATATTAGAGCAGATTTGGTTTGAGAAATGGATAAATATCCCAAATATTTTACAATTTTTTTACAATGTGACGTGTCAATTTTGGTGTCGGATATATATTTCAAATTTTAACTTAACAAATATGGTATCATCATCATCTCATGATTTTTTTTACATGGAGCGCCTGATTTTAAGATATAATGTACATGTCGCGTGTTGTGATTAAGTCAAGTCATTAATGAAATAATTGATGTGTCATGTTTCATTAATAGACACGTCATTTTGTACAATATTTAAAACATATAGCATTACTCAATTTTGTTTTTATATGTGAATACGTTCTGTTTTCTTTATCCACATGCATATGTTTATTTTTTCTTTCTAGGAAAACAAACGAATATTAAGGTAGATTATTACAGTTGCCAAGCAACCCTAGCAGTACAAATATTATGAGTACAATCATTCGTAAGTAGAATATGAGAACTACAAGCGGGTGAGAAATAAAACGAGTAAGCGCCATAGTATTGAACAAGTTAGTGAGAAATTCGCTACTAGATTAGTCGTCCGGTACACTACTATTAAAACAAAATTACCATAAATTTTGATTTTTTTTCTATACGCTAAAATAAGATGTCTAAAAACAAGAGTCGTGGTTCATATATAAAAATCTGAAAACGGAAAATGCACCTAATTCAAAAATAACCCCAAAACAATCAAGATGATATGAATCATTTGTGTATTTGATTTGATGTAGATTTTGCGACACTATTTAATTACTGATTAATGTTATAAAAAATCATTTAAAACTTTTATGTTGATTGAAAAGATCAAGTTAAAAAATATATAGTGATTTAGTTGGCAATGTAGGTTGATTTTGTGGAATGAATAGAAAAGAGTTTGGTTGGGACCCATAGGAGATATGAGCATATAATTAAATTAAATGGACAAAATAGGTATTTTATATATGTTGTATGTGCAATGCATTTGTTCACAATTCCAAATCTGTGGTGGGTCTTTCCTGTCTGCCCTCAAATATCAAACAATCAAACCCACATTCATTCATACAATATATTTTCTCTTAAAAAGAATCTACAACCAAACAAATGTGGTCACTAGCTTTTTATTACACTAATAAATACACATTGATATTATATAATTATATACATGCACCACTCTTGTAAAATTTAGGGATAGTTTGACTTAATTTTTAAGTTGATATCAAAATTACAACATCTTGTAAACCATTTTATTATTATTATTCAACCACTATCAAATGGATGAATTAAATTAGATGTTAAGTTTAACTACTCTTAAATACCAATGGATTTGATCCAATTTGCAACGCAGATTGAGATTGTGAGAAAAGTTCTCGCGTTCGATCTCCCTAAACACATTCATGAAGAGGGATGATACGTCTTAACCGTGACTAAACCCCGAACCAGATTAAATTGGTGGTGTAAAAAAAAATTATTCTTGAATACTTTTAAAATTATCACATAAAAGATCTGTTAAAAATTTCAATAATTGAATTTTATTGTATCAATTGCTCGGAATGCTTTAGTCTTTCGGCGTCTTTTCCCGAGTGCGGAGGACATGCTTCTTCGCATCAAGAGTTTTTCTCTCGCTTTAGTTCCATGCTTGGATGTTTCATTCGGTACTGCCTGGCCTTTTCTTTTTTTTATTTGGGTTTAATGTACTTTTATTTCAACCTACGAGTTTTATGAATAAAAGGTATCACTCGCTTATAAAAAAATAAAAAATATATTGTATCAACTTTGAGATGGTGGTGTGAAATTTCACTCATACTCACACTCAATGAATTTTGTGGTAGCAGAGCGACCTATTTAATTAGTCTATAAATTTTAACGAGATGTCATGACTTGAAATGTTTAGTTTCATGGTTCAATTATTCAAATATCAACTAGACCCCGCTTGCATCTTTACCCAAATCCATTCTTGTGTGATGTGTCCTTAACACTACTACATGTTTACATATAAAAATTTGTTGACATTTCAATTTGTAATTGAAACAAACCATAATATATAGCATCACAATGCTGCAAAATGTTACACATAAATTTGAAAAGTAAATAAAAATAATTTGGGTTGAAAATTGGAACAATAGTTACAATATTTTATTTAATTAATGATTGTTAAGAATAGACCTGTAAATGTGATAATAGTCCACTCGTGCCCACTTGGGCAATTCCAAGTTCATCACCCATAAGCCTAATAATTATTAATTCCTCAATCAATTTTAGTTCATGTAACCTCTTTCTTCAACTTGACCATTTCTTTAATTTTTCTACTTTGTTGTTTGGACTTTTATTTTCTAAATAAAATTTCTCCCACTAGCTTGTACCATCCCCAAATTTAAATTATTTTTTCCTACCCCATGAACCAATATAACTTATTTATTTTTTTGAAAGTGACTAATACAATAATTATTGAAATTTAAATTTAATTTTACTAGTTGTTTAAAGTGTTTTTTTTAACGGAGAAAGAACTTGTATTATTAATCAATAATCAGTTTCAACATCAATAAATGAGAAATATCTATAGGGGGTTGCAAACCTAACCAACTCACTGTGCCAGAAACAAAACAGACGACCTAGCTAGCGTATGTGTCGCCTGCTCCGTAGATCGACTAATTTTTTTTTTTTTTTTGGAACACCACCAGAGCTGGTGGGGGGTTTGGCCGGACCCCTACCTGATGAATTAAAGAAAAACAAATAAATGAAAACAAATAACGGAGGGGGACGTGAAGAGCCTTACCTCCTCAAACAAAATGCACCTATTACAAGAGGTACTACAAGAATGCATGCAGAAAAGCAAACTAAAAGACCAAAATAAATAAACTCAACAAAAATAGACAGTATGTCGCGCACCACCTCTTCAACATCGGATTCAATAATCAACAAACCCCAACCTCGTACGTACCTCGATCCAACTAAGCGCCTTAACATAAGCTAGTTTTTTTTTTTTTGCTTGATACTCACATAAATTATGAAGTAATTTACACAATTTTGCTACTTCTATTTATATTATTTAGTGGAGTGGGCGGTGGGGCCGGTGGGACATGCATGATTATTGATTAATCCAACAATTAGACACATAGCATATACCCACCAATTAATACATGAAATTAAACATGATTATATGTATTGACCAATTTGATTAGTGGGAAGTGATGAACCTTGACCAAGTCACGTGATTATGGCCATGTTAGTGACTTTAATTTGTTTGTTAATCATGAAAACATAGTGATATTCAATGTAGCAATTTAAAAATATGTCGACATTGCCAATGCATTGCCTCTCATTTTCGACACTAGTTCCTCACTAAGCAAGACCAATATTAATAGTACATTTGAATGATCTCTTGATTTTTTTAAAAGTAAAAATGTTTAGTCAATTATTTATGGTTATAAGAACTAATTTTTCCATAGGGAAAATTACACATATCACCCATCAACTATACACCTTTTACACTTGGTTACCCTCCACTATTTGAAATTAATAATTACTAACCCGGAATATGGCC
>JAYMSZ010000787.1:0-17194 GCA_036897665.1 Pelargonium citronellum
GATGTAATCGTGTCATGTCGTTTCGCGGGTCAACACGAACCCGACTATTAAACGTGTCTATCGTGTCGTGTCGTGTCAACCTGCTTCTAAACAGGTCGTGTTCGTGTCGTGTAATTCAACCCGTTTAATAAATGGGTCGTCATTTAACAGAATACTAAACTTTCAACACGATACGAACATGACCCGCAAACACGAATCGCCACCCTAATTTTCTGAAAATAAATCCGATCCCACCAACATGTGGACAGAGGTGGCCCCTAGTCACGTGAGTAGAATAAATTTTTAACTTACCATCGAAGCTTTCAAGGACGGTCCCACCTCTCACCTCATCAACCACACCACAACCCGCCACGTGTCAAAACCATAACAGCCGTCGATCTAATCACCATCGTCACTCCCGAAGATCGGACTCGCGCTATAAAAGCGACCCACTCGCAGCAAAACCTCAATTTCTCATCTCATACCTCTTTGTTGCGCTCCGATTCGCAAGAAACTGTAACTGTACGGAAATGCCGGAAACAGAACCCAAACACCAGACGACCGAACCGGTAAGTCATTCTCAGATCTCGTCCTCGGAACCTTAATTTAGTTTCTATTTCGGGAAAAGAACCGGCAATTCGAGTAAATTAATGATTATAGAATGTTTTTTTTTTTTTTTTGGAAATGGAAGGTTCTAGAAGATGGATCGGAGAGGAAGCAGAGACAACAACTCAAGTACTTAGAATTTGTTCAGCTGGCGGCGCTATACGCGGTGGTGTGTTTGTCTAGTATTTACGAGTACGCTAAAGAGAACTCCGGTCCGCTTAAACCGGGAGTCCAGACCGTCGAAGGAACCGTCAAGACCGTCATCGGACCGGTTTACGACAAGTTCCATGATGTTCCATTCGAGCTCCTCAAATTCGTTGATCGCAAGGTCACCGATCTCTAACCTTGTTATATATTTGTTTTTGTTCTAAATTAGTTTCATGTTTTACTTTTGTGTCTATTTAGTTATGTTAAGGGCCGACAATTTGGATTCTAGGTTGGATCCAAGTTGGTTTTAGGTTCAGGTTGAAATGACGCTATCTGAATCTAACTTGAAAGAAGTGTGAGTTCATTTAGATTTAGTTTGCGGGTATGGGGTTGGATTTGGATATTACTTGCAAAATATACATATTTGTGCGAGTTCCACTAATCTAATCCACAATATTTTTATATTTTTTATTGAATTATTGATAACTTTTGTTTTTTACTTTGTAATTTATAATAGCTTTTGTGATCATCTGTCATGCAGGTGGATGACTCAATAAACGAGTTGGATAGGAACATGCCTACGCTAGGGAATCAAGCCTCGTCGTTGCAGGCTCGAGTCGTGGCTTCGGAGGTGCAGCAAGCCGGCGTGGTGGGCACCGCTAAGAACATTACCAAAAATGTGTACACCAAGTACGAGTTGACGGCTAAGGAGGTGTATATGAAGTACGAGCCGGTGGCTGAGAGCTATGTGTTGTTGGCTTGGAGGTCAGTTAACCGGCTCCCGCTCGTGCCTTATTTAGCTCAAATTGTGATCCCCACAGCATCGTACTGGTCTGATAAGTACAATCAAACAGTGTGTTACGCGGCAGAGAAAGGCTACACGGTGGCGTTGTACGCTCCATTGATCCCGAAAGATAGGATTGCGAAAGTTTTCGAGGAACCTTCGGTGTCAAGTAATGGGATAGCAATTGGCGAGTCGGATTGAAAATTTTAGTCACGCTTAGGGTTTGGTTTTGGATTTTTGGGTTTGAAAATATGGTAGATTTTAGTTTAAGATGGTTTTCCTTTTTTGTCGTTCTTTTAGTTTGGTTTTTTTGTTGTTCTTTTAGTTTGTGTAGTGTTCTGTATTGCAATTTTAGTATCTACTAATGAGAAGTCATATGCATCACGAAGTTAGAGTTGTCGATCTGAATTCTAACAATTTGAGTTGCACGAAACAAATACTTTTAATTTATTTGTTCAAACCGAACAAATATGTATCGGTCACACATTGATATTAAGAAATCAAAATCCAATGCCCACATTTTGTTGGTTGGAGCTGAAAAATCTCAAATTGTTAGCTCTACAAGTAACAAAGACAACATTCTATGATTTGTAATTATCTAAAAAGAAATCTCCTTTTGTCATTGCAAAAATTAGTTGGCACTGACATTCAACATGAACAAAACACGTTTATATTTGCGTTGAACGGTTGAACACAAATACGACACGTTTACGATTATAAAATGCTAAACACAGCATCTAAATGTGTCGAAATCAGCAACTTGACACTACCCAAAACCCATTCGGATTCGGGCTAGACTTTTCAACCATAATCCAAAAAAATTCCAGCCCAAAACCTGAATCACCAACTTTTCATGGTGAATGTAGTAAATAACTTTGTCATGATCACACATATGCCACTGCTATTCTTATCTGTCAGTCTTTGCATTGAAAAATTTAAGAAAACTATCACAGCATATGGGTTGTAAACAACTACAGAACCATTTTGGGAGAATCTCATTTCTATTCTAATTCTTGATATCCATTTCTAAGCAAACATGATACTTGAAAAACCGTTTTTATCTAAACAGTCAACAATCAGAGTCATCGTCAAGACAAAGAAACACAATCCAAACATATGAACAATGATATTTTAATTCCCTTTCTGGCTCTTGATTCTCATTCCCGAACAAAAATTATACTCCAAACACTACCTTAATCTCAAACAATCAAACATGTGAACCAAAACAATTTCTAGGTGGCTTCAAGTACAGACCACAATTCACATGCAATTAAGTTGACAGGCACAAATTACAGTTCAACGCTCCCCATATGAACACTTCTAGACAACCTTATCATTCTACTTCTGGAGGACCGAAAAGAGGTAAAGATTATCTATCACACATAACCCAACCAGCACTTCAGTTATTTACGTAAAAGTAAGGTAGTTGGATTAAATGTTTATGACAAAATTCTAATCCAAATGCTATTTGAGACTAATCATTAAGGCATACCAGCTACTTTTTAAGATAATTGGAAGCAAAAACTTTATTCAATTACTGGAAAACTACTAAGCAATCGAAGAAACTTTAGATTCCCTCCTGATTCTATCTCATCAGTGATACACTTCATTCAAAATATCAACTGAACCTATAACATTTGCAGAGAAGTTCTAAAATGGATGAAAACTGAACATTATTCAAGAGAATGATAAGAAACAACATAATGAAACTAATAGATTGAATCAATCTCACCAATTCCGGGACGGAGGCTCTTGTAGATTGCTCTGGCGAGAGGAACAATGCCAACGAGTGCAAGCTGTAGCTGTTCCGTGCTGCTCAGCGTAACTGAAATCTGTCCACTGCGCTTGTTGTTCAGTCCGGCACGAACAGTCACTTTAGAGCCCCGGCCAACGGAGATCTGAGACTGCAGATTGGCCCCGAGCGCCAAGTCACCTCTCCATTTCACCAGAGACAGACCTAGCGAGGATTGGTCCTGGACAATGGGAAAATCGGCGTCTCTCAGTTGCATTTCAAGATTAGCTCCATAGGCAGCATCTCCCCGGGATCGGACAGTGCCTGTGCTACCAATTAACATAACGCGCTTTCCGAGTGCAAGCTGGTCCTCCACTTTCACCCCGGTGGCAACATTTTCGCCTAGGAACGTGACGGATGCCCCGGCGGTTGTCTTGTTTCTTCTATGGTTCTTGAACTTGGTCTCTGCTCTGACAGTGTATGCGAGTTGTTTACCGATGTTTTGGATGTCAAAGCCGCCCATGCTTGACCCGTTCTCCCCGTGCTTCGCGGAAATTGAGGAATCCAAGTGGAGGTTAAACTCCTTTTTGTCTTTTGTGATTTGAACAGCAACTGATGCTGGATACCGATTGGAAATGGCTAGGGCTCGATTTTCAATGTTGACGCCGTCATATCCACAATCGTGATCCCAACCATGGGTGTCCAAAACAGGCCTTGTCAACAGCTGTGATTGTGGTTCCAAGAACCGGTACCTGTAATCCATTATCATTATCAAACATGAATCAGAAACTTCACTAAACAATAAGCAATACAATATACAATAAAGCTAGTACGACAATATACTCTATCATCATCAAACATGAACTAATAACTGTAAAGAACAATACTAGTAAACTAATAAGACAATAATATCATTAACAATGAAAATAAGCTACTAAGACAATATATTACCTGTATTATTATCATTAAACATAAACCGATACACTTTATTGAACAATACTAATAACAATACTCATAAGCTAGAAAGACAATAAATTACCTGTACTATCATTATCAAACATGCTCCAGTAACTTTACTAAACAATACTAATAAGACTGTCATCATCAACCATGAACAGATAAACTTTACTACACAATACTGATAATCTACAAAGTCAATAAATTATCTCTAATATCACCATCAAACATACTGATAAACTTTACTGAACAATACTCATAAGCTAAAAAGACAAATGAATTACCTGTATGCAGGATTATCGCCATCGAAGGAATGTGGCAGGACCATATCAGGCAAAGGAACAGATACAATACCATCATTACTAGCTTCTTCACCATCGCCATTACCTTCACCATTACGTTCTCCTTCACCTTCACCTATTTCATCTGAGCCCATCTTTCCTTTCTTCATCTCTCTCCATTGCTTCTTTTGGAGGAGCTTCACCCGATATTCATATTCATCAAAATACGCATTCTTCTGCTCTTTGCTAAGCATTTTGAGCTGCTCTTTGGTGAGAGGTCTGAATGGTGGAAGCTGGTCATACTCATCCTCGTCTTCTTCTTCTTCTTGATCAGACTCATCGACCACAATATCAGAATCAACATCATTGTGACCTTGATCAGTCAAGAGTTTTGGATGTGTACGAGACTGCAACAGCCAAGACAACAAGTACGGAAGAGGAGGTGCACGGACACGAAACCCAAAGAGCTTGCGATGATCAAGTGGGTCTTGAGGTTTAGTGAGAGAGCTTGCTTCTGAGAGAATTTTCATCGAGTAGCACAAGAACAATAACTGGGGTTTCCATGTTAGTCCGTTAGGAAGCACCTTGAGGCCTTCTCTGTTCTTGCGACAGGACGGATGGTTCTCAACGAGAGAAACCGGATTCATTGAACTAGGATTCATCATACGAAGATCACCAACAGCTTGGCCGATAGATTGTTGAACTATATGGGACCGCTGAGCAACAAACACCTCATAACTCAAAGGGTTACCGGTAGGTCCATCAGGAGGAGCACAGGAAGCATGTGTAAGAGTGACGATGGCACTTCGCCAGATTGATGGACCAAGAGTGCTAGTAATGGTTTTCAACAGCGGGAGATCATTAAGATCCCGGGTTTGAGTGTCAAGCCGATCCACGTATAGCACAATATCTGGAGGACACTTTTTTGTGAATCTCTTTATAGAAGATAACACTTTTCGGTTGAAACCTTGTTCAAGCACAGAAGACTTAAGACCAGGTGTATCAAACACCCTAATTTTGACTCCGTCCACTGTTCCACTGATCTCTTTCACAGTCGTTGTGGAGTACTCAAATGCATCAATTTGAGACTTCTCTTCACCAAAAATGGAGTTAATGGTTGAACTCTTCCCCACCCCGGTTTTACCAAGAACCAGTATGTTCAACGAGAAGTTCAAATCATCTTTCGAATCCTCTTCAAGCTGGGAGGCTGTTCTCTTTGCAACATCAAGGTTAAAAAGCTGACTGGTTTGCCTCCCCGCAACAAGGGCAAGCCGATATAAAACTTGTGCTGCTATCTGATCTTCTGGAGAAAAACCTAGTCTTTTAACAAGCCTCAAGAACTTGACCCTTATTTGCTGCATCTTTTCCAGCTTTTGTTTCTCTTCGTCGCTCAAGTTCGCCTCGGAGTCTCCTCCAGTTGACAGAGAGGATGGAGAGAAAAGGTTGGGACGATTAGACCACGAAGTGGGTTTCACAGACCGGAGAGAGGATCCCAATCCAGCAGGACGTTCAACAGAGAATAGTTTGGATCCATCTTTGCCCGTAACTGTAATATTGCCACCACCGGAGTCAGCACCAGTTGCAGCTTTCAACAGTGCGGCCAAGGCAGCAGGATCAAACAACTCTTTTCCATCCCCTTCTTCATCGGTGTCTACTTCTTCATCTGAATCTGTTGCGATTTGACCATCAATCCTCTGTGAGTGATCTTGAGAACTCCCTGCAGCTGAGTGAGAACCAGCACCAGATTGTTGTTCTAACTGCTCCAAAAATTGTCTGGCAGCTTCAGAACTCCCAAAAATCATACTTTCGTCCTCTTCATCTGTAACTGAGCCTCCAAGTTCGTCGTCAAGTCCGTCGTCATCCTCTTCGTCTGTAGATTCGAGGGAATTGGCCTGGTCTTCCAAATTTTCACCCCGAGAACTCACATAAATCTGATCATCTTCAGTATGTTCTGCACCATCCATTGCATCAGTTTTCACAGGTTCAGTATAGGAGCCCAGCACCTTAGTTCCATCACCATCTACTTCGTTGCTAAACAAAGCTTCTACTTTGTCCACAGCTACGTCTACTACTGGCTCAATCTGTTTGGCATCAGATTCAACTTCAGTGACTGGTTTCTCCTCAGCACCAACAGCATGACTCTCATCGGCACTAGCCTCCACTTTCTCATCAAAGACAACAACCGTGTCTGGGTCATTAATTGTTTTCGCAGATCCATCATCAATTTCTCCATCGAGTTTGACATTTTCTACAGGAACCGCATCAGTGGTTTCAAGTACTTTATCCATTGAAAGTTCAGCTATTTTTTCAGGCTCTTCAGCATCAGCTCTAATTTGCTCAAACACGTTATCCACGCTAACAGTTGTACCAACTTCGCTCTCCTTCTCTTCGATCTCAGAGCACTTGTTTCCTTCAACATCACCAACAACAGCCTCTCCTGAAGCCAAAATGTCCACATGTATAGCTTCAACAACTGAGTCTCCTTCACCCATAAACTCCACAACATCCAGTTCACCCAACTTCTCATTTCCCGATTCTTCAATCACAGGCTCTGCCTTATCAATTTCACTACTAAAATCGGTACTAGCTTCTACAACTGAGTCTCCTTTATCAGTAAACACTGCAACATCCGGTTCGCCCGACTTCTCATTTCCTGATTCTACAACCACAGGCTCCACAATATCCGATTCACCCAGCTTCTCATTTCCCGATTTTTCAATCACAGGCTCTACTTTATCAATGTCACTACTAAAATCGGTACTAGCTTCTACAACAGAGTCCACAACTTCCGATTCTCCCAACTTCTTATTTCCTGATTCTACAACCACAGGCTCTACTTTATCAACTTCACTATCCAAATTACTACTATCTTCAACCACATCAACAGAACCCAACTTTGGAATTTCCAAAACCTTATCTTCAACCACATCAACAGAACCCAAATTAGGATTTTCCAAAACCTTATCTTCTCTCATAAACTCACTAAACCCTCCATTCTCACCCAACCCTTTCGCCGCCACAACCAGGTTCGGAGCTTCAAAATTCTCAGCAGAACCAGAAACCCCAAAAAACTTCAAGCCCTTATCGGCACCATCTCCTCCTACAATATCATCATCGTCTTCATCACTATCAATCGCCGACGCTCGCGCAATCGGCACCAAGGGCTCCACAAAAGGAGCATCGGAATCAATCTCCTCGAACTCTTCGCCGCCACTCACAAACTCTCCATTTTCATCATCATCAACATCTTCGTCGTCACTGTTGGTGTTTCTGGTCGCCACATTCTCGACAAATTGTTCGATTGAAGCCTCGATATCGGAATCGAGAGAGCGAGGAGAGGAAGAGGAGGAGGGAGAGGAGGAACCTGGAGAATTGGAGAGCTCCTGGAACGATTCATGCTCGAATTGCTCGGTTTCCATGGCTTGGAACAGAGATTTTGGGAAATTTAGGGTTTTGGAGAAGAAAGGTAGGGTTTTGGGGATTGATTGGTGTTTGGTGGGAGAGAAAATGGATTGGGTTGGATTGGATTTGGGAATTTGATAGCGAAATCCACGGCCTTTTGGAGCTCCGCAGAGTGTACGACGCAGAGGCGATAAGGTTTTGTTGCAGAGATGGTGGATTTGGTACTTTTCGATGATTATAAAGTCTTTGTGAAACTACTTTATTGCCCCTAGCTAATTTGGACCTAAACTTGCAAACACTCGAAACTCAACTTTATGTTTTCAGAGTGCGAGTCGTATAAATTAAACTCAGTATCTTCCATGTCGGGTTGGGGTTTGCATAAAAAGATTGCGGGTTGGGACTATCATTTCAATTCCAATTCTGATTTATCAATTTTGCTTTGCTTAATTACCTCTCTTTTCAGTCTAACGTTTGTATGAGTATATAATTTGAATCATTTGCTACGAACACATGATTTTCACTTAGAATTGATGATTTGGTTCGATTATATTCAAGTCAGGGATGTGTACCCCAAAGTCTACTCAAAAGGGGTGTGAACTGCGAATTTTGAAACAAAATATAGAATTTTATGCGTAGCATATATGGGTTCATACGAGTTTTTAAATGTCCAAACTTAAATATTGATTTTTTTTTATGTAACTTGATAGGAAGCATGTAAATGTATTGGATATTACATAGGAAGCTTCCTAGAGATGCACCCGATGAGCTTCACGAGGAACAGGGCCTCGTATATCCGGATTCGGGTCAAGATGGATGTGCGGGTTCCGATTAAGAGAAGGTGGAAGGTACGACCAATGGGCGGGAATTGGTCTTGGGTGATATTCAAATATGAAAACCTGCCACAATTTTGTTTCTATTGTGGAATCATGGGACACAGAGACCCCCAATGTTAGGAGCTCTTTGAGCATCCGGAGATTGGGGCGGAGCGGGCGTATGGAACTTGGCTGCGAGCTTCGGGGCGAAAATCGGGAGGGGGAGTGGGGGCGAGATGGATCCGAGGAGAGGAAGAGATTATTCAAGGGAACCCGATGGAGGTAGGTCCGGTTATTGATGATGAGACAGTGGGGGAGCAGGAACTTCAAAATGCGACTACTCTCATGGAGGGTAAGAGACGCAGAACGGGGCAAGGTACAGATGCAGGATCCAAGGCGAGCCAGACTGAGGCGGCTCGCCAGGATAAATGAGGATCAAGGTTGTTGGTACCAAGCTGGCCATGTCGGGTCTCGAGATAAGATCCGGGGTGCCAACCTTAAAGGGTGTGTGAGCTTGGAGATTTAGTGAGCCAGTACTGATTCAGGAGTATTTGTTCGAGTCTATTTTGTTTTGCATTTTAGGTTTTGGGTATAGTCTGTGTGTCTTAGTTTTGGTTGCTTTATTTTGGTCGTCTGTTCTTTTTTGGTTAGTTGTTTTTATTTTCCCGGTCAGTAGCAAACTTGGTTGGAAACATAGCATGGGCTGCGTCCTGAATCTAAAGAGATCACGGAGGCAAGGAAGGATAGATTTCTATCATGGTTTTGCTTTGGGTATGGTCTTAGTCTTGAATGTATGGGATCTCTTGTATGTACCAAAGCACTTGAGCATGCTCTATTTATATAAGGCGTTTCCTTTAAAAAAAAAAATATTGGTGCATGCATGTAATTAATTGGTGCATGCTTGCATGCTTAGAAGATCTGTTCAGTAATTAGTTTACTTTCAAAAAGAAAAAAGAAAAACAGTAATTAGTTGCAGTATATTATGTGAATGAGTATGACCTTATTAATTATAATTTTTCTTATATACTGTCTAGCATAAAACAATAAAATGATAATTAACCAGTTTCAGTTTATTTAATTTTTGCGTGGACAAAGATGCTTTAAACTGTTCATTATCAAATTGAGTGAAAAGGACCGTCTTTTATATATTCATAAGAGAAGAACAATTTTCAGTTGGTCAATTATATTAAATTCGAAATATGTTTGTGTAAAGAGTTGATAGATGGTTTAATGAAAAATAATAAGAAAGAGAATAAATATACATTCATGCATTGAAAACAAATTAAATATGTAACAGAACAATTATACTATAGCTATCTATATATATATATATATATATATTAGGTGATCATCGACACTTAATTATTGGACTTGAATATGGAGAATATGAGTGAGACATACACTAATGGACAAAGAGATGGCATTGGTGAATAGTGCACAATATTAAATATGTAAATGAAGTTACACATATATATTTTTTCTTATTTACTCTCACACTTAAATTCATGGAGTTATAGATAACAATCTTATTAGTAATTTATGTGTTGCTAATTTATTTTATAATATAAAAAAAGTGAACTTATATGAGATTTTATATAACATCATGTAATAATAGGCAAACAACACAAAATGAGGCAATAAGTTCAAATCAAACCGGTTCTAATTAATACAATATTGAACTTTATTTTTTTGTCCGAAAAATTAAGTTTGCGAATAGGTAGTTCAACTAGTATATCGATTAGTCTCAACTTTTGATTTCTTTAAATATGAGGCATTGTAACTCAATTTGTGAAAACAATATTTTTATGTAATAGTAATTAATTTAAGAGAAAAATGTATATCAGTTGACTGATATAATTTTATATCAGTTGCAATCTGCCAATGAGATTATGACACCTCATTAAAATTCACTTTTACCCATCAAAGTGATTTTGAGGGAGTGGAGCGCCCCGCCCGGATCCATAATTTTAAATGAGGTGTCACCACCTTATTAGTGCAACTGATATAAAATTGTATCAGTCAACTGATGTCCATATTACTCTTAATTTCATAGCCATAGGCAAATGGAGTTGTTAGTATTATTTTTATTAAGAGATGATTTTAAAGTAAAAAAAAAATGTGAGTGTGATGGCGATCTTGCACGAGATTGTTGTTTTAATGACTAAATATATGGTAGACTTGTAGTCATAGTTTGATATTCTAAAGTCACATTGATGCTTTTCTTGCTATGTATCATGCAATACTTGTTAATATAAAGATTAGAGCACGCACAAGATCAAAATATTCAAGTAATAAGCGTAGATGTGACAAAAAAATACAGAGAAGATGAGAGTTTAACATATATGCAGATATGATTCAAATTACTTAAAAACATTGCAAAAATGTAGATAAATCATGAGAAAACCAATAAGACTAGATAAATGGTGGATATCTCGATATAAAATCGCGTTATCTCTCATATCTACGAGACTCTTCAACAACCAATTAACAATGATAGCTAGTACAAATTTAGCCATATACTCGTGCAAGGTCTCGTTCAAAACACGTGTATATAGAAATTCGTTGTTAGACAAAGTTTTATCTAGCAAGCTAGCTTGTTTACAATATTCTAAATTCAAAGAAAAACTAGTAAATATATTTGTGTTGCACGTGAGGGTAAATACTTACATTAAAAGACGTGTTTATTCGTATGATGTAATTGGGTGATCCTGAAATGTCTCCCGGTTGTGGCTCATGCCTTAAGTATTGATTTGATTTAATGAAGTTTTCTCTTTCACTCCAATATATATATATAATTTTTTTTTTCAATTTCAAAACGTCAATTACATTTTATTCGCTTGAAATAAAAATTAATCAATCAGATTTAAAGCATAAATAATACAAAGTGTGAAAGATGAAGTGATAAAAGTTAAGAAGAAAACTCCATATAATGAAGATATTGTATAAGCATATCATCTCTTCTATCCATGTAGCAAGAAGGATAGTAATTTATAAGATATTTATATACAAAGTGCAAATGTGTTTTAATTTAAACTCATTTTATTATCAATTTTTTTTAATTCCTTTTTTATTTTATTTTTTGACTTATTCATGAATCTTGCTTGTTGGTGCTGCAAGCCATTGTGGACCTCTGACCAATACAGACCCAAAACATAGAAAATTATGTCTCCAACTCTGACCCAATGGCTTTGCCGAATGCCCAAGTTTCTTTCTGAATCTACAAAATGTGATTGACATTTTTATACTGAAAAATGCTAATAATTTACTAATTTAAATGATACAGTAACAAAAACGATATAAATATGCTTGTGAGTCACTTATTTTATAGACTAATCTGTACACAAAAATTGTCACTACTAAATTGAGCAATGATAGATAAAAACATTTTGAATAATCAAACTGAAGACACTGTAATCCCCTCATTAACCTTAATAATCAAGTTCAAAGCACTTGAATCTTCCCTCAACCTGAAGAACACGAACAACTAACAACAATTGCAATTAGAGCTTAAAATGACCACATGAAAGTCTCTGTCAACCGCCTCTTACCACTATCAAGTCAGTCATCTGATTCGACAACAAACTTGAAGGTGGATATGATAGCTCCGGTTGAACCATCACATTCCAAGTCACCTTCTCATTTTCTGCAAGCACCATTACCGCCACAAATCTCATGCTTCCATGTGCACATACCAATAGAAAAATCCAAAGCGAATTTACGTCATCGTTGCTCTACAAATCCTTTTTTTTTATCAACAAAAGTACTTTTCATTAAGCTTCTTTGAAAGAAACAAAGTACATACGCCCCAGGAATTGGAAAAACAAAACAATGAAAATAGCAAACCCCAAAAGAGGGATTATGAACTACAAGCACCGTTTTGTAAGTCCTAATTACAACATCTTAACTTGTTGTCAAGTGAGAGCTCGCTGTTTTAGCAAGAAAGACCACAATTTGCTATTTTGCAAATTCAAGAGATCAACGCCGCTATAAAAATTAAGAACAATTTGTAATTATACGAAAACTCTATCTGACTTTCACAACAACACAAATAGAGGATTGAAATGTGTTTTTTTTAAATAAAAAATCACACAATAAATGTAAAATCTCTATACTAATTGCGAGGAGAAAAAAATACTTAATTTAGGCACGAATAGCTTTACTTTAGTGTTTTTGCTGTTGCAGAAAGTTGTGACTTTGTAACAAATTGATCAATAAAGCATTTCCTTTTGAATTATATGAACTAAAACAATGAGAAAATGACAGTCATTTATGAAAGTAGTTGAAATTGGACCTTAATAGTTAGGATACAACAATTTTTCTGCACCTATAAGAAAGATAGATCTAGTAACAATTATCAATATATTAATAACTATTAATTATATTTCCATATGAAGCCCAATCCAAGTCTTGCAAGTTACCTCAGGTAATTAATTGTTTCACTATTCACTTTTTTGTTTCTTTTAGACTTTTTTTTTTTTGAATACTTGTTTCTTTTAGACTTTTAGTTGTGTAGAAACCTCACCATACTATTACCACTTTTTTTGGTGGATGGTAAGTTGTAAAGTTTTCGTGGTCAGAGGTTAGTATTACGAATCAATTTACGTGGAATTGTTGCAATCTTTGTTAAATATTAGTATTGGACTCCGTGCGATACACAAGTAATAATATGTAAAATTAAGCACACAACAAAAAACTCGAAAGAAAAATATATACATTTGATTTATTATAATTTATGTTATTAATAACATACTCACAATATCTAAATAGTTTAAATTTTTTATTTTTTATATATTATAAATTTTGGTATTTAGTTCGAAAATGTGATTATATACATAAGATGGAGAACACATGAATTAAATTTTATAAAAAAAATTTTTTTGTTATTGCATCACTCACGGAAGCGAAACCATAATATCGTTACTTCTTTTTTCACTTTCTTTTGTAAAGAACCAAACAAATAGAATGAATATGATATTTGTTGTGTTTATTAAGAGACAATATGAGTTTGAAGTAGAGTAAGAAAGAAAAAAATAACATAAAATCTAAGATGGGTTTGTGATAAATTTATATAGCTACTCTTAATATCATACTCTCTTCGTCACAAAATGAGTGTCCTGTTTGTCTAAAATTTTTGTTCCAAAATGAGTATCATGTTTCTATTTTTAGGTTATTATATTTTTTTTCTATATTACCCTTACCACTTATGAACTGCACATGGGCAGATCTGAACTGCACGTGGGGTGTAGGGAGAAAGGGTAATATTAGAAACACATTAAATTATTTGGTAATCCTTAATTTTTGCAAAAAATGGAAACAATACACTCATTTTGGGACGGAGGGAGTATAATATAAGAAGAAGAAGAAGAAGAAGAAACGCAAGAAGAAGAAACGCGAGAAGAAAAAAAAGAAGAAAAGAAATAACAAACATGTAAAGATCACTTGTCCCACATTGAAAACTTAAAAGATAATTGAGTAAAAATCTATTGTATATATAGAAATCACTTGTCCAACATCGGAAAAGTGAAGAAATAATTTAGTAAAAACCTCTATAAAAGCTTCTTATTACCTATTATGTTTTAGTTGAAGTGTAGTAATTTACTACTAATTATTTATTGGCATAGTAAAAACTACTACTAAATGTTATTAGTTGATAGCAAAAATTTTGTAACTCATAGAATATGATAAAGACATGCTCTAGAATTGTTTTTTTTTTTTTTGAAAAAAGTAGCTTATGTGGCATTCTATGAGTCAAAGTTGGGAAATTGTGTTTTTAATGGAAAGATTTTGAAAAAGAATAAAATATGTGGAATTGAAGTGAAACCAATAATAAATAATCTTTAAAATTGGTTGTCGAGCTTGAAAATGATTTTTTACAAGAAAAAATTCATAAAACTTGAAAACTAACTAAATATGTGATTCGATCTTGATTGAAATTGGACCAAAAGTTTTTGCAAGAGACCAGACTGGACATAATCCATTTAGTATAGGTCAATTCTGGTTCGGATGGGTTCAATAATTTGGTCCGCCACAATTGATGAACACCCCCTGCTCCAAGGCTTTCATGACTACAATATGTTGTGATTTAAGCCAAGCCTTGAACCCCAATCCATTAGGTCACCGAGATATTGCGTTATTTGGTTCTCCGTGCCTTTTTTAGGTAAGGTATGCTCATTAATAGTCTTTGATACTTTTGTACTACGCCTTGTTGGTAAGTATACATGAAGGCTACATGCATGTTACACTTGGGGCAACCTCTCCCAAACTTGGTTTTTAATTGACTTTCATGCCTAAATGGCTCTACAATAGTGACATCATCATCTCTCTATTGCGTTGATGTCATCACTGCGGCATTTTTGGCGCTCAACACCACATTATCATAAGATCATGAGTGCATAAAACCATCATTTTAGTTCATGACACAAATATGATAGTTTGCTTGGCATTCTTAACAACAAATCACAAGATGAAACATCGTCTTTTACATCTTGAATTTGTGAGTATATACACCCTACCAACTATGAGATAAATATTATTTTTTCCACATTTGAGATTCATTTGTGCCATTCACACAACTCTTATCTCTCAATTCTACTAGAGTTCACATGATTCATAGCCCATGTTTCATAATGGTAGATATGTTTACTCTCATCCCATAGTTGAAATGCAAGGCACAATGCCTTGAGTTTTACTTAACAATGTGCTACCTTGTGGTGCGAATGCCTTAAGTATTCAAGTCCAAGTATATATAAAAAAAGTATTCAAGTCCAAGTTTTCAGTTGAAAGTATAGTCCAAAAAAAATATCAAGTGAGAAAGTCCGTCCTCAAGACTCATACATTCACAAAACTTCCACGCAACGTGCATTCTAATGTCCTTTTTTAACCATTGGTCAAAGAGGCACACCCTTAAATCGGTTGCTAAATTTAACACCACTAGATTGACGATGAATTGAAAACCGTCACTAAAGCATGCCATTGACGAAAATTCCAGTGATAATAACACATTTTTTTATTATGTTGCGAATCTCAACTTGGTACAATTCCACTAAAAGAACATAAATTATGACAATAACATTAAATTCTATACATTTGTTACACATGTTTTCAGTGGCTATTCAAAAGAATCAGCTGAATTAAACATGAGACGTATGTATGTGATTTTACCTATCGATGATGTTGAATCAAGTGAAAGAGATTGTAATCTACTTGATAAAAACTAATCAAATTTGAGTTTAATTAAGTTAAAATGGGTAGGAGAGTTCAATTAGAGAAAGTCACAGCAAACATAATAAAAAAAGGAAATGCCATGGCTTCTTGACCAATCCTCACCTCCTAGTATGGATTGTGAACTTACTTGTTTGGATGGTTAAAACTTACAAGTTAAATTCTATGAATATGACCCACACCCACCAATTGGACAAAACAAGTATCCAATATTAAAATAAAATTGAGTATTTTTTTTATTTTTTTAAATGTTACTTCTTTATATTTATTTTTGTTCAATAAGAATATTTGATTTTCTTAATAAAAAGCATAAAGAGTAAATAAAAATTATGAAAATTATTTTGAAACAATGAGTAAAATTGTTTGATCTAACAAAAAGAGTGAAATTAAATAAACTTATTTGTTTTATTTTATTTGGCTTATGTTACACAAAATTTTGTTTGTTTTTATTTTTTGGATCAACTGAGCTATACACAAAAAGGTATATTTAACTTTTCAACCCAAAACTCACTCATCCGACTCAATAAGAGTTAAATCACAACATCTCACCGAAAGATACGTGTTTTGATCAGTGAGTCATCTTTCAAAGGACAATTTATTCATTGTTATAAACAAAGGGTATAAATGAATTTTTTTTATTAAATACACATTGACATATTAAACCAATATGTAATTTTTTTTATGAACATGAGATCATTTATTGGCTGAGTTAACCGATAAATCATGACCAACAAAATGATGTCACCAATCACTTATATTCGTTCAAATAAATTAGTGAGCACGAATAGCCCGTCTTAATCTATTTCATTTGTCTCGACAAATAAACTATGATTGAGATTTCGGCCACGGCCGTCAAATAGCAATATCGCATGGGGCACTCACTTAAATATCGACTGAAAAATACGGTACACCCATCATCACCAATCACAACACAAGTCCCATCCCCACCGTCGGATCGTCACAGGCAAACGTCCAATCCAGTCCCTTTCAGATTCGGACCGAACCGGAAAGAAACCCGGTTGGGTGGTCCCCGATCCGAATATTTGCTGGCCAAAGAATTCACGCCTCCCCATGTCCATGTCCCCCAAAACTAAATTCCTTTCCCAAATCCTTCAACCATCATTTTTTAATTTCCAATTTCTCCTTTTTCTCTCATCTCACTTTCCTTTATGCTCACCCATAAATTTCCTTTCCATTTCCCCAATTTTTCTTTTATATTAATCTATCAATTTTCAATCTCACGCGCCACCGTCAGCGCCACCGTCGGTCCGCG
>JAYMSZ010000788.1:0-17186 GCA_036897665.1 Pelargonium citronellum
CAGTAATATGTTTCATTAACCCCCCCCCCCCCTAAATTAATCATAGGAGTGTTTTGAACCCTTTTAGTAGAGATTTTTATTCTCAATCTCGAATGCACATGTACTAATTTCAAATAAAAAGTGTTCATCTATTTTTATGGTCAAAACTCAAATTGTTTATGAGTTTTGATACAATCACATTGTCAATAAAAACTACACAAACAAATTAAATCAAATAGAAAACATTTTTTTATGCAAGCTCATGCATGTGTTTTTTGATGAATATTGTTCTTTAATAAGAATGTTTACACTCACGTACGATTCTTTTGTGTAACTAAAATATTAATACACAAAGATGAAAGTACCCCCAATATTTTTTTGAAACAATGTAAAACTTTTATTTAATAACTCTACATAAAAAATTATGGAAATAAACGACGAGATTTCTCTCACATTAAAACTCTTAACCTCTGGCATAAAATCCGACAACCTAACAAATTCATGAACTATTGTTCTCGTAGACGGATAAAAGTACCCCCAATTAAATATGAGATGAAACCAAATGTATTGACAGACTCGGAAGTCATGGCATCTCATATAGAAGAAAATATTTCCCTAATTCTCTAAAAGACTGGTTCAACAAAATTAGCATGGCAGTTCCTTATAATCACAACAACACCATCCAAAATTAAAAAAACATAGCTCTAACATATGGGACCACACGGCCAAATACTTATATTTTACTCGTTGGACATTGTTTCACAATTATATATGACAATGTGCATCTCAATAAAAATATAAAATTTTTAAAAAAATCATACAAATATGCCATAAAGCGCTACTCAAAATGAGTCACCAAACTCGTTTTGGTTCAATTCAAATAACATTAGCGGAACAGAACTTTCACAGCAATTGCACTCACTCGCACATCAATTTTTATATTTTAATTAACGAGAGAATTCCTCGGAAAATAAAAGGTCAACCTTGTCCACGCAAATTATTTTCTTTTTCGTCGGCAAATAAATAAAAAAACTATTTTCTCAAATACATAGTATAATTTTAAACGTTATAATATTCAGTGCAGGTTAGGTAATTTTCAGAAAAAGGTATATACTGCTAATGTATTCGTAACGAAAAATCGGGTACAGAAATTGGCATATAAAACCATCGGTATCTGAGAGAGAGATAGAGAGAGAGAGAGACGAAGTTGAATCTGAGAAGCTGTGTGTGCGAGAGAGAGCGAGAATTGGGCATTGGGGATAGAGCTGCTGAGTAGCGAGACTGTGAAGAAAGCTTCTTCAATCTTCTTCGTCTTCTTCCCCAATCCCCATCTTCTTCTTCTTCTTCTCAATTTCGTAAATAATTTAGACACACACCCAGATTCCACAAAGATTTCAATTTGAATAAAACGGAGACTAGTCAATCTCTGCTAAAGTTGAAGATCATTGTTTTGCTTATTGATCCGCTAGATCCAGTGTCTCTCTCTAGCAATCTTTATTGTAAATCTTCGCATTGGGTTTGAGATGGAGAGCGAGAAGAAATCGTCGGTGTCGAATATGGGAGCTTGGGCCATGAACGTTGTGAGCTCCGTTGGGATTATTATGGCCAACAAACAGCTCATGTCCTCTGGCGGCTACGCTTTCAGTTTTGGTCAGTACCTCTATCTATCTCTATTGGATCTCTGTGATTTGGGTGCGAATTGTGGTTTTGAATTCTGGGTTGTGTTTAAAATTTGTTATTTGAATGTGGGTTGATCTGATTTTTGCAGCCACCACTTTAACTGGGTTTCACTTTGCTGTCACTGCTTTGGTTGGTATGGTCTCCAATGCCACTGGCTTATCTGCAGCAAAACATGTGCCTTTGTGGGAGCTTTTGTGGTTTTCGATTGTTGCTAATACCTCTATCACCGCCATGAACTTTAGCCTCATGCTCAACTCCGTTGGTTTCTACCAAGTAAGAGCTTACTTGTTGCACTATTAGTCTCTTGTTTTCATGTATTGTATCATTTTGATGAAAGGTGCAGTTCTTTTTTTGATCAAAACTTGATAAGCTTTTGAATTTCGATACACTAATTTGAAGTGTAGTGTTGAACATGCTGGGTATTAACTTTTGATGAATTGGGATAAGGATCTTGTGCACCAAAGTTGGATCCGTAGACCTCGGTGAATTGTTGTAATTAGTGTTTTGATGTGTGGTTAATGCACACTAATTGAAGTTTATTTGAACAACTTTGTTACATATTGACACTTCAAATACCGAGTGCCGGGTCAATTTACATCCTTAATTTCATGCTCTGTTACTTCTTGATTGTCCAGCATTATCCCAATTTCTTTTTTCTTAACCTCATTATGTTTGTCATGCAGATTTCAAAACTTAGCATGATTCCTGTAGTCTGTGTGTTGGAATGGATCCTTCATAGTAAGCACTACACGAAGGAGGTGAAATTAGCTGTTGTTGTTGTGGTCATAGGTGTGGGTGTTTGCACTGTGACTGATGTCAAAGTTAACGCCAAAGGTTTTATATGTTCCGCTGTAGCAGTTTTGTCTACATCTTTGCAGCAAATTGTGAGTATATTTCCCCCCCTCATACCACATTACTTTATTCATAGTTGTATACTTGTATTTATCTGATTATTCTATTAATGTGAATACTAATCCAATTAATTGTGTATTATTATTGGTCCTGGTGTTTTCTTCTGTTGTAGTCTCAATATAATTAAGTTTATATTTCCAAATTTTGTAGAATAATTGAGTTTTGTTGTGATTGTCTCTAGAGAGGTCCCTGATGGACCTCAAATGAGGTTGGTGGTTCAAGTCCATTGAGTTAGTGTAGTGTAGTGTTTGATTGACTCTAGAGACTAGATAGGTCCCTGATGGACCTCCAATAAGGTTGGGGTAATGTCTATAATTAAATTATTGAATATAGAACATAGTTTTCTCGGTGTTTTGTTTTTGTCCCTTAGGAGAAAAGATGCTTTGGCCTGTAGGATTACTAATCAAAATAACTTGAGCAGTCCGAATGGTGACAGTTTCATTAAATTAGGCTGTGTCTTGTAAGTCTTATATTCTCCAATCTCAATTTGCTTTTCAAGTTTTATGGCCTGCCTTACCTGTTACGTCATGGTATCATACACACAAATTAATTGCCAGATGGAGCTATGAAATCCATGGAAAAGAGTCAACAATATTAATTGGTGTTTTTTTTCATTGTCAAACAGTCGATAGGTTCATTACAGAAGAAATACTCAATTGGATCTTTTGAGTTACTGAGTAAGACAGCTCCAATCCAAGCCGTCTCGCTGCTTATTTTCGGTCCATTCATTGATTACTTCCTCAACGGGAAATTTATAACAACATACAAGATGTCCACTGGTGCCATTGTAAGAATACGAACCCTATACCAACCCAATCTGTGCTATTAATATTTTTCTTAGATCAGTGTATGTAACTCCATACAGGGAAGAAATATAGCTAACTTAATGGTGTGCTTCTGCAGTCATTCATACTTCTTTCATGCTCTCTAGCTGTTGTCTGCAACATGAGCCAGTACCTATGCATTGGACGCTTCTCGGCAGTTTCCTTCCAGGTTTTAGGTCACATGAAAACAGTCTGTGTCCTCACATTGGGGTGGATACTCTTTGATTCAGCCCTGACTTTGAAGAATATTATGGGAATGATCATCGCCATTCTAGGAATGGTGATTTACAGTTGGGCCATTGAGCTCGAAAAGCAGGCGAACGCCGCCAAGTCCCTCCCTCATATGAAACACAGCCTAACGGAAGAGGAAATCAGACTTTTGAAGGACGGAGTGGAGACCACTCCCCTGAAAGACGTCGAACTCGGAGACACCAAGTGATAGATGATCAGATATGTAATTTTTGCTTGAGATGCTGGTGGGAGATACACAGGTACTCATTGTTGTCTTAGCTTGTAGTGTTGCCTATTTAAATGATATTAAATTTTTTAGAAGTTGAGTTAATTTAATTTAATTTTGATTTCTTAAATTAATTTGTTGGTTTTCTTTTGATTTCCAATCTATCATTGTGTATTTGTGGTAAGCAAATGATGGGGTCAATGAAATTGTAAAATTAATCATCCATTTGTTAGTTGAAAGATCTTAGTCTATATTTATACGTCGCCCCTTCGAAACTGTCATCTCTTGTCATATTCATGGTGTTTAAAATGCTGTTAAGGTGGCAATAATCAATCAGGATCATGATCATAATCATCATAAACATTGTAATGTTGTTGTCACCTTCTGATTTAACATTATTTTGAGCTTTCTTGAATGTTTGTTTTCACTGGTTTGGATCTTGGAAATGGCTGGATTGTAGATTTGTACTTGAATATCATTGAATAATTGTGATTGAACCAACCTGGCATCAGATCTGTGTGCCCATAAGGTCATGTTCCCTCTGGATTTCATTGATTCAACTGTAATGTGTGTTGAATCAATAACAACATAAAAATAATTTAAACGGCTTTGTTTTTATACAAAACTACTCTAATTTTGTCTGAAAATAATCAAGCCCACATTCACCGACAATATTACTAGTACTGTATGTAATGCCTCGTCTCATGATTGACACGTACTGAGAATGGTCAGTAATGGTAGCTATATAATCCAAATTGAAGAGTTTCAGAATTGAAAAATAACGTTGGTAATTCTAATTCAAGTCTCATACTCTCATCTATAGCGTGTAATTGAATCCGAAAATGATTCGTTAAGACTATAAATACGCATGCATTGCTGCAAATCCGAAAATAATGTGTATATTGCTTCTAGTGTAATAACTTTATCCCTACGCATCTGTTATGTATTTGCACTACCACTCAAGTATCCCAAAACGCTCAACATTTCATGTACAAATTTAAATAAATACTATGCAACCCATCTTTTACACACAAAAAATGAAAATAAAATAATGACCACCTAACCCTAGAAGGAAGACTCAGACGAGGCAGCCAACCAGAGCAACATAATATGATGGATGGATGAGATGGAGCTCGCAACTCACCTGGAGTGGAGAATCGTTGCAAAACAGTCATTACGCTACAATGAAATGAGACAGACAATGAAGTGAGATGATAAAACTATTACATCGGATTGTATGTTTAAGTGACCTCAAAATTTACCTCACCTAAGTAGATAGAAAAAACGTTGCAACAATATGACTAATTTGTTTATGTGGACGTTCTCTCGCCTTAATAAACTTAAAATCGAGAAGTCTCGGATCACCTCACTCCAGCTGGCCAAACGATTTACTACAAGCCTGCAACGCTAACACTCCATTGCAACGAGATGGGCTAAGTATTGTAGCGAGTTGCACATTCCAATACAACGACTTGGACATTCTGATGTGCTTTGTTTGCTCACCGCGTACACTTTTTTTTTTCTTCCTTACTTTTCCACTTGCTCTTGCTCATCTGTTTACTTCACAAAAAAAAAATAATAATTCAAAGGCTTCTCATCGAGATCCTCGTAATCTTTCGCCAACTCCCTAGCTTAAACCCTTCTACCCTCTTCAACACTCTCCATGACGACTTTAATCTTTTGCAAGTCTCCCAAAGACACCTTAGCCACACCAAAACTCAAGTCACTTTTGAGGCCCTCCTAACCCCTCTAATATTTTTTTGACTAGAACCCCTCTAAATTTTAAAACTGAAAGTTCTCCTATATATATACGCTCGATGACCTAAGACTCCAAAACTTTTTTAGCCTCCTCAAGCATGTAGCTAGGCTCCCCAGGGAAAGTTCGCCCAAAATAGGGTTACTCGAGAGCTAAGCCATGCTCAAACTAAGAAAAGTTAAGCTCACATGCCTTACGTTTGGACAAGTAGTTGAGACCACGCTATTTTTACTACACGAGTCATTAATAAGGAAGTCACACCTAGACAATATAGATATAGACATTCTTGAGAACTCAATTTTCACCATCCACTACGCCCAATAGAAGATGGAGGTCTCAAAATTTGACCGGCCACATTAGAAGGGTATGTCAGGGAGGCAAGTCATGATCCCAATAGATGAGTCTCACATCTTCACGGACCAATCACACATTATCATGTTACCGTCTATGCATTTGTAAATAAAATATATATATCTTCTCATGAATGGAGAAAGGATTTCATTTCTTCACATCCCTTATATTCTCGAATATTATACTCTCACACTCTTTGTAAAACTTGGTAGCACTTAGAATTCCCCTGATAGAGATATTGGTTCTCGTGTTTGATGTGATTTTTTCTTGGTGCACGCTAGGTTCTCACTTAACAGTTTTATCCTCATGTTTTAAGACTCTTAATCTCAATTTTATCTGCCTAAATTAAGAGTAAAAACTCTATCTTAAATACATTTTATCTTTTAACACAAATGAAAACACCGACTTGTCGAAAAAAATCACCTCAAGAAAGAGGAACAACAATTTGAAATAAGTCGGTTGGGGAGTTTACAAAATTCACTTTTACTGAAACAATAATTATTAAACTAGTAATACCCTCTATTTCCAATATTTGTAATTCAATTTATCATTTTCTTCACATAGTATAATTAGTTTAGGTATTTGATACATTGCTTCTTTTTTATATGTAATACACTAATAAGGCCCAACCTAAAACTTACAAGCATACAATTAATAAATACTATAAATTAGCTTGAGTCAAAGCAACGTCTGATCGAACCGGGTCTCACAGTACAGACGGTCCAATTTATTATTGTGACAATTTGGGTGTGCATTAATTGATTTTAAGCTACAACATAGACATAGCTAAGTAATGCATTAATTACTTTCAAAAAAAAAAAAAAAAGTAATGCATTAATTAATTAAAATTGGTAAACAAGGCAAAAAAAGTCGTAGCCTATAGCTCATAACCATGTGAGTTGTGACGGTGATGTGTGTGCTTTGCATAGCCCGCATTAGCTACTGTACGGACCAAGTTATTCCATTTTAGAAATATAATCCACTTTATTTTTATTATAATTATATGAACTCCATTTTCTAAAAAATTATTTTTAGGGCAGTCCAATACACATTAACTTATCATATGGTAATGAGGACGAGATCTAAAAATATTAAGTTTCATACTTTCCATTTAACTTCATAGGAGAAACAAAATGAAACTACAAAAATACACTAATAATATAATTAATTTTCACTATTAACTATTTTAATTGGGTATGAGATTCTGAAGAAAGGAAACGTTTTTTTTATTATTAACACTCTCTCCGCACAAACAAAAGAACTCTAAGAAAGAGATTGATCACAACTTCAATATCTATCGGATAATTTTAAATATTTGTGCGACAACTTATTTACTTCATCATATATATGGAGTTGGAGCGGGTTGAGAAATGCAAGATAAAAATGACAACGTCATGGATCAATGTTGCTCTCAATCTCCTAATGCTTTTGCAATGGAGAATGTGAATACACAATCTCCTAAAGTTTGCAGCATCACTTATTTCTAAATCCGTAAGTTTCTATAGCGGATGTTTAGATGTTATATACATCTTTTTGAGAGCCAATCAAATGGATCTATAACCGTGGGATCCAAAGGGAAATAGCAATATATACAAGTGCGTAAAACACTACTGCAAAATCACAAATATATATAATTAAGAACATTGAAAACTCTTGAAATAATCTGAATTTAATTTGTTTTGAGTATTACAATATATAAGAAGTTCAAGAACATACAATTATAATGTCCAAGAAAGAATACCCCTACAATTACAAACTAGCTGAGAAGAAAGGCCACATATAAAAACCACCCGCTTCGATCATTTTACAAAATAAAAATGTGTCTATCAGAACCAAAAAAAAAAAAAAAAAGTATCCTTGTTCATCTATTACTGAACATCTATTGCTGAACATCCTCGAACGTCTTGTTGGATTTGGCGGTGGTCCGGAAACTGGAAAGGACGTCGGAGAGATCCATGTAATGAGCGGCCGGATTGCTGGACCTGAGAAGATGAATCAAGTAGTGGAAGACGTCGATCTCGCAGGCTATCCGGAGCGCACCATCGTAGGAGTATCCGAACTCTTCCTCGGAGAGTCGAAGAAGGTTCTCGAACAATGGATGGTTCAGGTAATTGGCCTCCATCTCGAACTTGCACAATATGTCGTCTTCTTTTCCCACGTAGACTCTCACGTGACCCTCCTCCGGTACCTCCGCCGGAAAGCTCCTCGCGCCGCAGCATAACAGCTTCTTCACAATGCCACCACCTCCCATTATTATCGTCCCGAGCGAGCTAGCTTCACAAAATTACACAATGTATATATATCAACTTTTCTTGCTTTTCTTGATTCTTGATTGTTGCTGCTTTTGGAGTTTTGGGTTTTTTCTTTTCTTTTCTTTTTTGTGTTGTTTGTGGCGGTGAGAGAGATTTGATTAATGATTGGATTGAATGAGAAGGAAGCCATGTGAGTGTATGTATATATAGATGTGGGAATTTGATTAAATAATTTATTTTAAAATTGGGATTGCTTGGAGAAGGAGGTGGAGCCGCGGTCCGCGGAAAGAGTGGTTGGGTCTTGTAAGGGCTTGTTTGGTAACACTACTTTCTCTTTTAAGGAGGTGTTAATAAGCAAGATTGAAAGATGAGTTTAGATGAAAAATATATTTTGTGATTGCATTCTTCTGGATTCGCAGATGGCAAAATGCGCTCTCTTTTTAAGATAGCGAGTCTTGTTTTCATAGCAAGTTAATATATTGTTAGGGCTTGTAAAGTGGCGTAAATTGACGATATTTTTTTAATTTATTGGGGTGCTTGTAGGGGGCAGTAGGAGGCGACTGCAAAGAAGGAAAAAGTAACTTGGGATGTGGTGGTTTGACCAAAGTCATCTGATCAACATTCGAGTTTGTTGTCGAATCAGATGGCAGACCCGCGATGGTGGCGAGAGACAGTTGGCAGAGCCCACCACTTAGTCGTCTTTTACTACAAGTGTAATCGTTTTCAGCTGTTTGTGCTTTCCAAGCTGGAGGGGAAAATTCTAGTGTCTTCAACCTGATTATGCTGATGGGAATGATTCCAGTGACTTCAACTTGATTATTCAAGATGATATAGCCATTGTGGCTCAGTTTGGTAGTGTCAATTTTTTCAGGCTGGTCTGCGAACCGAGTTATCCACGAGTTAGTTAGGTTTTCGGTCTCTTTGTCAGACTTGTTGGTTTTCAAGCCCCCAGTTTGATATTGTCTATGTTATCGTCTAATTTGAAGTATAAATTATTAATTTTTTGTATTAAAAATATATAATAATCAATTTGTTATAATTTTAATGGTTTTCGTTTTATAAATTTGTGCTTATTTTTTGTTTTTGTTACCAAATATATATTTTTATCAAACTCGTTTAAACTTTTTGTCAGACATTTTCTTTTGGCTATTTTACGTTTTAAGTATCACTACGGAACAAACACTAATTAAGAGCTGATGGGACCCTCAAAATTATAATAAATGGGTGGCTTGGGCTTTAGAGGGAAAGAGGAAGGTGCTTGAGGACAGGACTGACTGAGATGGAACAGTGTTCAAACACTATCAAGTATGAAGCCTACCACCAATAACAAGACTGGGCTCTCTCCTCATTCAATTTCACAGACACAAACCATACCCTGAAAATAAGTTTGTGGTCAATATATATTCAGACAAATAGGCATGTTTTCAAGACACATGTGGTTTGGTCTTCATTTTTAACGTTCAATTCATTTGAAATTTTATGTATTGTTTGGATATCGTAATCGTATTTGAAGTCCTAATTAACTCGATCGGTAGCACTTGATATTCTTATAATAAATTAGTTAGTAAATTTTATGTGTTACGGTGTAAAATATGGTCTCACGAGAGTACAAAATATATTGCAAAAACTAATTTTATTTCAAAATTTTTGAAAAATAGAACAAAAGCAACTATCTGAAACAAATGTAATGCTATCAATGGTCAATACAATTATTCTTAATTGAAGTATCAATCTCTGTCAAAGTTTTTAACATATATACCTTAATTTGCATTAAGATTGAATAGCTAATTTTGATACTAATTACTTGTAATATTAATTGTCTTTTTGTTGGTTGAATTGATGAGCTAAATATTAAGAATAGAAGTGGTTCTTGTGGTCTATATATGTACAAATCAAATAGCGTACCTCCAAATCCAATAATAGAGTATTATAGGAGCTTAATTAAATGAAAAGAAGCTAATCAATAATATATAATTTGGAAGGTAATGAGCTGCGCAGCCAGCAATAGAAGGTATGGAGCTACACAGTTAGGTGTCAGCATATTGTAATAAAGATACTACCAATATTTAATTAATCTTATACAGTATATTTTTAATAAATTAAAGTAAAATAAAGAGTTGGTTTTCATGGAGAAGAATATTGTGGTTGCGAAAATTAAGAGAAGATGATGATATAGTATTATAGAGAGAGAGAGAGAGAGTGTGTGTGTGTGAACTGAAATTAAATGTGTAGTAAGTGTCAAGTTGTGATATTGGAGAAGATGATTTATGAGTGAAGCAGTGAAGCCAGCCAGCTAATATAAACACCGCGTCAAAAGCGGAACATATAGATAATTAGAATAGTCCTCCAATTATTTTGCTTCCCTGGCGGTGCCTGCAGCCCTGCACTGCACATTTTGCCCACTACCATTTCTAACTTCTATTATATGTTACTATGGTAGGACCCCCAGATCTTTCATTCGTTCATTCCGTCAGTTAAAACTAACGTTACTGTATTAAAAGATGAAAATATCTCCATCTTCATCTTCAACCTCCAAAACCCTAGGAACCTATCCGTGGAGGAGGAGCCAACATCATCTGCTCCGTCGTTGACTCCGGCGACAGCGCCGCTAGTTAGGGCACTCACTCATTTCCTTAGTCATAAACCCATCTTCTTCATCTTTTTTTTTTCCTTTCAACTTCATTTTTCAATCTCTCTCACAAACTCATCACCAAGCTCATCTCATCTTCTCAAAAACTCATATTTTCTTCTCTTTTCCAACAATCGACGAAAGACAACGGTTTCAACCCATCTCATCTTCAAGATCTAACCTAGATGTGGCCATATCTGAATTTTTGGTGAATATGAATTTTTACGAATTGAATATGAAATTTCACTGATGTATTTGATGTTATTCTTAAATTTGATTTATTGTTGATATGTTTACATTCATAAATCAATTAAATGAATCAACGAATTAACCCAAATTAAATCTGGAAAATTTGAATTGAGAAAAAAAATCTGGAAAATTTAAATTTTTCGGCGAATGTTTGAAGTTTCTTATGGATGTGTGAAGTTTTCAGAAGAAATTGTTGAAGAACATGCTGGAATCTTCAAACATTCAACCATAAAAAAAGTTCAGGGGTGCCTAGTGTTGGAGGTGTCAAAGTTAGGGGGTCCTTCTGTAATTTTCTAAAAGACTAATTATAAGGGCATTTCTGCCATTTACAAAAAAACTTAGATCACATACACCTCACATGATACATAAAATAAGATTTTTCGTTAGTTTCAACTGATGGATGGAACAAATGAAAGATCAAGGGAGTCCTACAGTTGCAAAAAAAAGGATAGGGGTGCCTAGTGCAGAAGGTGTCAAGGACAGAGGATCCTTCTGTAATTACCCCATTTTATTTGACTGAATTTGAACCTGGTTAAATATTTTAATTACCTATTTTTCTAGTCTCAAATCATCGTGTGTTGAAATGGGTAATTGTCTAACATTGAAAAAGTATAAAGAGAATGAGTTAAATATAATGATGAAAGTGAAACCCTACTAATAAGGCTGACTTTTTAATATGAGAAACTCAAGCCAATGTATTGTAGCACATTATTAAAATTTAACGGAATATATTTAACTTAATTTTTTGAACAAATTCTTCTAAATTTTAGTTAGAAATTAAAATTACAATATCATTAACTATTGGCGAACCATGTTGGGCCAACGGTTTATGCATTTTGATACCCTATAAGGGTTATGAAATAAGCACTCTCTCGTAAGATTAATGAGTTTTTATTATGTTGATAACGAGTTAGGATTGAGTTTTTCTTTGACAACATTTTTCGCGATCATGAAAAATATCTTAGATGAGAACGAAGAATACAATAGAAAACACAATGGAGGACGGTTTGACCATCTTGACCATCACTCGAAAGGGTTGGTTGAGGTACAAATTGGTTTTGTGCCAGAAAAGTGTCAAGCGGCTAAGAGTGTTTCGAATAGGGTGGTGGATGGTGGGGTGCATGCCGACAACTAAGTAGAAATATCAGCCTACTCGGGGACACCTCAAACTTAAAATAAATGGGGCATTGTTTCTCACATCGTTCGACACAAATCAAGGTGGGTGGTCCAAAATTTTATGAGGCGGTGTTCTTGGCCAAGAGAGGAGGTAATGTCGAATCATGAGATGTTTAGTTGAGTTGTGGAACGGGATTGACAATATCACGTTGTCAAGTTTGACGCGCTTTAAGTTGTTCAAGCTCTACACGTTTAAGGAGATAATATCAGTACCTTCGGTTTACTTAAGTGAATTGGTGTTAAAAAAACTCAAGTGATGGAAAAGATGCCCGCTAGGAGTAGAACAGGAGCCAAGCGAAGCGTGAGAGTGACATATTCAAGCTATTCAAGGTGAATAAGAGATTCTTATCTCTTGGTCTTGTGATATTTTATGTAAGGAATCTATTAAGATATTTTGATAATTGTTTTTTTATTCATAAGTTATGCAAATAAAGCAACTTATGTGTTAGTTAAGTCTTCTAATTAGTTGTCAAAGACATAATTAATGACATAGAAGTATCTCCAAATAGTATGTACTTATTTTCAAACTTTAAGCAACAAAATAATTTTAAAATCCATACAATAATTTTACGATACTATAGAACTTAGATTTAAAATCAAAATTAAATAAGTCAAAGTCATCGTGCATGTGACCTTTTTTCATCATGCATGTGACTTGAATTTGTTTACTTATTAATCAAAGTCTCCTATTTAAATTGTATTGAATATTTATTAATCACTTCAACTTTGAAAAAAAAAACATTATCCTCCCATCATTTCGATTGATCTCATCATAATTTATAAGTTGGAAGTTAGAGAACAGTTGCTCATTCTTCAAATTAGCGTGGGAATGCATTCAAATTTGTCATAAAACAATAATCATTTATTTCCTTTTTGGTAAATATTACCTAACTAATGACGGTGACAGTCTGGTTTCGAATATTAGCGATTCTTTCTAATAATTGTGTTCACAATTAGTAAGCTACACCTTATATTAATATATGAAGACGAAGATGGTTCCTTAATTTAAATTAATTAAGGTTGGGGTTGTCCTTGTCAAAGAGGAGTACTAGGTTTTCACATTACCGTACCTACAGCTACACTCCCAAGAAATTCAGTTTCAGCTTCTTATATTTTTCTCAGGCCGCCAGGTCGTCGATGACGCTTAACGTCGTATGGCGAAGCCTAATGCACCGTGCGTGTCCAACACAGATGGTCGCATTGAAGATCATCACAACGCTCAATAATGTTGTACCACAACAAAAAAAAATTCAAATTGTAACAAAATTTTTCGTCACAGTTTCGCACAATTTGTGACTAAAATCATATTTTTCGTCATAAACGCCTTTTGTGACAACCCAAACAATGACATAATTATTTTGTCACAGTTCCGTTACAAATTACACTTTGTGACCGAAATCCATAGATTTGTGATATAAATTTATGTCACAGATCGCGAGTTTTTTTGTGTGTAGTGTACGGAGACGGCCAAGCCTATCACGCACACCCAACGCCGATAGTCGCGCCTAAGGTCGTTGACGACACTCAATGTCGTACGTCAACACCTAAGGCCATCGGGCGCGTCCAACGCCTGTGGTCGCGCTCAACGTCGTACGACGCTCAACATTGTATGGCGACGCCTAAAAACATTCAAACCAGGACTAAAACATTTCAAGACTTTCAAACGTCATGGAGGATGAGTTAAGTCCTCAAGAGCGAAGGCACCATCTCACAATGCCTGGCCACAAGCAACGAAGAACAACACTCGAGTGACAAAGATTAAGCGCACAACGATATTGAGATGATATCCTGAAATTTGTTCCATGAACATGTACGGTCAGCCTCATAGGATGGATAGCCTCGGCTATTTCGCGAACAATATCCTCATAAACATAATCACATGAATGTGATAGCAAAGAACCGAATCCGTTCTCGCAAATAAGCTCAAGTTCCATGTGTAACAATTTCGATCGAAACAACCGAATCCCTTTTCGGAAATAAGCCCAAGTTCCATGTTGAGGAATGCTCAAGCTCCCGGCCGTGCCAGGCGACGCTCAAGCTCCTCGCCGCGTCGGGCCATCTGGCCTATATATTGTGTGTTTGTTATAACTATTTGAGGTTGTGTAGTCAAATGATGGTTGTTAAGTGCAATTTTCTTGAGCTTTGTGATGATACAAGGGCGTGATTTAAAGCTACGGTTATTAGAACAACAGTCAAAATGCCCAAAACTGCAGTATAAGGCTTCAACTGTGCATGTTGATACTACTATTTGAGCCACCGTGGTTAAATTATTGGGCCGCGGTTATGGGCTTTAGGTCTGCAGTTATAAATCGCGGCCAAGTCCTTTATATGTTGCAGTGACTGTTGCAAAAAAATGCAAATTGATATATGGTTATAGGTTATTAGGGTCTCAATAATTAAGCGGTAGGAACATTGTGTATTCAAGTGAAGTGAAGCTATTAAGAACGATTTGAGTTTTCCATGTCTGGATTTGCCACATTGCATCTTTGTATCCAACTCTTGGACATATACATATGAACTTTAAGATATGATGCCTAAACTTCACAACTATCCCTTGATTTATTGCCTCTGTCACGTTTTGTTTTAGTGCAAAGTGCTTGCATGCATGGCAAGATACACTTTTGTAGAGTATAACTTATTTAAAATTGTTTGTCCTTTGTGTATGTATGTTGGGATAGCATAAATATAGTTTCCTAAAGATGTGTAAATTGAATGGATGGAAAAAAGAAGTGGTAAAAATGTATCCTTGTATAGCTAAATGTTACCCGAAGAGTTGTCAAAACATGAACCTGAATTCATGTGCATAGGATGTTTGACCTTTTTTTTTTTTTTCTTTTTTTGCGGATTCAATTGGTATAAAACAACATTGATTAAACTTTGTGATTCGTTTGTCACAAGCATCAAGCGCACACTATGTTTTGTATACCATCCTGAAGTTCAAATTATTGTGTTTAGGGTAAAGGCCAAGGTAATTAATTAATGGTTTTTTTCTTCTTTTCACACCTTCAGTCCTAAGGTGTAAGAAGTTTTCAAAAATTCCATTATCATTAAAATCCTGGCTAGGTTCTCGTCCTCATTCATCTAACAAACTTTTCTTTTTAAGTTTAGAGCTTGAAAAATTGATCATGCATGTTCTCTTGAATGATAGTTGTGTTTCAACGATTCAACGTGACATGTTTACACAATAATTAAATGGACCACATGTCATGAACACAATATGGCCCAACATATTAGACGAGTTATTATAATTAATTTGTAATTATTCTCTTATATGTGTGTTGGAAATGTCTTTTACATGCAGGTGAAAGCAAACACTGTCATGCTAGGATAATTAGGCTCTAAAAAATATGTATATATAACCTGTCAAATCACGATTCAATTAATGATTCAGATTTCAGATTATGCTACGCAACCAATACCGATGCCAATTCCTTAACAATTTTGTTCATGTGAAAAAAAAAGAAGAGGAAATATGAAAAACTAAGAACTAGTGAATTTGGTGACGGCCTTGGTGCCCTCGGAGACGGCGTGCTTAGCTAATTCTCCGGGCAAGACGAGTCTGACCGCCGTCTGGATTTCCCGCGACGTGATGGTAGGCTTCTTGTTGTACCTGGCTAGTTTCGAAGCTTCCTGAGCGAGCTTCTCGAAGATATCGTTGATGAAACTGTTCATGATACCCATTGCCTTGCTGGAGATGCCAATGTCGGGATGGACCTGCTTCAGGACCTTGAAGATGTAGATCTTGTACGTCTCTGTGCTCTTCTTTACCTTTTTCTTCTTTTTATCGGATCCACCTTCCTTAGAGATCTTTTTCTCCGCTTTGGGCGCTGGGCCTTTTTCTGCTGGTTTCTTCTCTGCCTTCGTCGGAGCCATTGAAGATTATTTAATTAGGGTTGGTTAAAGGAAACGAGACAAGTTCCAGGTGATTTATGTAGTTGCTAGAGGTGAATACTATTTAACGCATAAGTTTCTCACTTTTTGATGATGTGGTGTCTCCCTAACCATTGATTCATAGATGGTTGTTGCTTGATTTTGACTTTATCTCCTCTTAATATTCACCACAACAAATCGTCATTATAGCTTTATTTTTATGGAAGAGGATTGAGACATGTGTGGTTATGACATGTATTGTGCATTAGCGTGACGTGGATGAGAATGAGTAGTGAAACAGTATGGAGACTGTTTAGACTAGCCCCATAATTTGATGTTACCAACTTTATTAAGTATTTTGGTATGTGTGGGTAACATATATAATTTACTAAATTGGTTTTTCATATAATTCAGGAATTCGTTATAGCAGAATGCTCGTTCTAAAGGAATCCTAGCTAGGAATATCGAAATATTAAAGAGCTAATTTCATATAGTAATCCAATGCAAGTAGGTACCCCCAACTCCTAAGATTTGAAAGTATATAATTAGTAAATAATAGAATTACATTCTACTAGCATGGCTCACTTTTAAACCACCGAGCATTTTTTTTAAATCTAAGCCATCTACATAAACAAACGCTCTTCACCTCATATTTTGTTAGTTTGTATATAATACCCCGGTTAGAGCATAAGATGTCGACTCTATAGAGCATCTAAAATTCATATGAGACTAATATTTTTTAACGTTGTCATTTGTTACATTAGTGTAGTAATGGTGGTGATTATGTGGTTTTAAGCAAAAATGTAACGAGTGGGAGACAAATGTAAAGATAAATATGGTGTCAGAAATTTTATATTTGTGTAATTACCTAAAAATATAGAGTCAATTAGCTTTAGTATGTATACTTTTGGGGTAATTACTGATGGATACCCTGTACTTTACATGTTTTTCAACTAGATACCCTAAAATTTTTTGGTGAACTTTGGGCCCCCTGAACTTTCCAAAATGTTGTACCGTGAGTATTTTGGACGGAAAGCGGCCAAATCCGTTA
>JAYMSZ010000789.1:0-17183 GCA_036897665.1 Pelargonium citronellum
TAACCGCGGGGTCACTATGAGAGAGTCTTATTTAAAGTTAGCTTTTAGAGTTAGAAGCAAGCACTGCCCTCAGCATTCTTTTCCATTTTCCATTCTCTTTATCTGGGCCACTATTTATCACCTCATGCTTTTATTTGGCCCAAATTTTTTTGAAACCTATTTGACCCAATTTTAAAACCCAAATGTTTTTTATTTTCTTCGATTGGCCCATTTTCAAACCGAGGCCACTTCTCACATCTTCATTCTTCATGATAATATATGAAGTTCTTGAAGTTTAAGAATAAAAGATCATGCCAATTTATGCGCATGAAATTTACTTGTATGCTAACATGTCAAGTTTTGCAATCTTGTACAAATAATGTAAAAAGCCCTCAGCCTTTTGAGATATTGCGTTCCACATATATCTGTTGATGCGACAATAACGAACAAATCACCATCGTCTCTCGCCACTCAACTGATTAGTGATAACACACAACATCACAATGTCTTTAACAATACCATATCCCAATAATAGCTATTGCTCCAATCTATGCCCTCTTGTTTCATAACGTGACACGACACAAGCTTTCTCACATTGGACCCGATACGCAAATAGCATGAGACCATAAAACCCTCCTCCATCACAAGGGCTCGTTTCTAGCCCGCGATATACCCTAGCACAATATAAATGTCGTTCCAGTGCTCATCTCAACTCTCAGCTCCGACCGACCACATACCTTATGAACATCCATACAGTCTCACAAAACATATACGTCAGACACGTCATGCACACCACACACAAGACAAACATGACCCACTATATATTGAAATTGGCAACAAATGTTCACATAAAAAAAAATCAATCTTGCATATCAAGAAAAAAAAAAAACCTTGTAATGAATTATCAAATATTCAGGGTTTTGGCTTCAACCTGTAAAAATATATATAAAAAAATCCTAAAACCCTGTCTCTGTCCAAAGCTACACCATTGAAGCTCACCCACAACAATGCCTCAAATCTCTTCTCGTCTCCGTCTCCTCTTCTCTTCTCCTCTAAAGCTTAAACCTTTCTCTTTCCCTCTCCTCTTCAGACCCCAAACCCTCCGTCACTTCACTGCTTTAGCCTCAAACCCAAAACGACCTATTAACTCCCAAAACCGTCCTCCAATTCGCAGAACCAAGAGTCCTCTTCTGGGTCGGAGAAAAATCAGTTCCATTACAGAGACCAAAGACAAAGGAGCGGCCATGGAAGGCGCCGAGTCTGATGGGTTCAACAGGAGGAGAGCAGAGGGTAGAGATAAGAGTGATAGGCCCAAGAAGACGCTCAAGTTGAGAGAGAGTAAGAGCCGTGCAAATACGAATTCGATATCGTATGTGCAGGTATTTTGGTTTCTGGCTTTCTGGGTTTGCTTGATTTGTTGCTGATTGAACTGGGTTTTGATCAATTTGGTTAATGACCATTGAGGAATAATTAGCTGAAACTTAGGATTATTGTGGTTATATGGAATTGTTGTTGCTACAATTGCTTGTTGATTGACCAAGAACCAGTTTTTAGTTGTTTCTGTTACTGGTGCTTCTAAGACTCTTTATCCAATTCTATGATTTTCATCATATTTAACTATGCATATTTATGTAGTTATTTGATTTGAAGTTGTAGTTGGTTCAGCTCATGAGAGACAGTTCAAACTTCAAAGCTATAAAAAACAACAACTTTATGGATATTTTTAGGATCAATGCTACTAATAGTAGACAAACTTTAGCTTGATACTCAGTTTAGTTCGCTGAACTTAGAAAAAATACAATTAAGCACATGTTCGTGTGCGAAATTGTGAAGGGCGTTTTTTTTGAATTTGGTTGTTTGGATATTTTGGTAGGAGTAGGAGGTTGTTGGTGGGTTTGTTTAATTTTTAGATTTGTCTTATGTTATTGAATTATCTATTTGGTGCTCTACAGATACTAGGGACTGGAATGGATACTCAGGATACGTTGCCTTCAGTGTTGCTCTTCTTTGAGACGAAGAGATTCATATTTAATGTTGGAGAGGTAAGTCTTATGGAGGAAGTTACTTACTCCAACTCCAAGTGACTCCTTCATGGTTTATTTGTGGTATGAGAATTTTTGTTTTCCTTCGTATTGTTTTTATGCATATGTTACGCTCATTTTGAATACTCCTCTCTTTTTTGGGGAGAAGAAGATAGTCAACTGTTCATTCTTGCTTTGTGTGTCTAGTCTTTTGCAATGAGGAAGATGTTTTGGCCATATCCTATTAAATTTAATCATCCATCAATTTATAGCCACACTTTGCACTATAGTCATCACGCAACAATCCTTGCAAATGCATTATTATGTCTGTTTGTCATGAATTTAAGACCCCATCTTTTTTTTTTTACTTATGTTAAATTGAAACCATATTTAAACTTCAATTTTCATAGTGCTATATTTGATCGTTTGTAGTTAGATGCTTTACAAGTTTGATCTGGGATATGTTTCTTCTAAAACCTTTTTGATGAACTCTGAAAATTTATTCTTTTGATGTTTAATTTATTACAGGGACTGCAACGATTCTGCTTAGAGCATGGGATTAAGCTATCAAAGGTAATTGGATAACTGTGAACCACCCTTTTCCGTTCTTTATGAATAGCTTTTGTGTTTTCTACCTAATTTGTTTTAGGTGGTTTTCCTTGTAATGGGAATAAATAAATGCTGACAACTCCATGCATTTCTCCAGGTAGATCATATATTCCTCTCTCGTGTTTGCTCAGAGACTACTGGTGGAGTTCCAGGTTTGTCGCTTGATTAAATAGCAATGGACAAATAAATTTTTGGTCATTAACTGTTTTACCTCAACACTTTTACCAAAAAAGGTAATGTGCAACTATATTTTATATCTTAGATCTTAGTATAGTCCACTAAATTCACAGTTGTTACTTTGTCTTGCAGGTTTGTTTTTGACTTTGGCGGGCATGGGGGATGAAGGCTTGTCTGTGAGTACTATATTGAATTACTTAAGTGCATACACTTTTATTAATTGATTAATCTTAGTGCAAAGGTGGTTAGCGACTCTACCATAAATCATTTTAAGATGCAGTCTCTACTATTTTGAAGGTCAACCTATGGGGTCCATCTGATCTCAAGTATCTTGTTAATGCAATGAGCACCTTCATCCCAAATGCTGCCATGGTTCACACCCGGAGCTTCGGACCAGATCCTAGTTCAAATGCAGTTCCCGATCCAATTAAGCTTCCAGAGTCCATTGTCCTCATTGAAGACGAGCATGTCAAAATATCAGCTATTCTCCTACAGCCAAGGTGCTCAGGAGGGTCTCCGATCTTGAATGAAGGAGCCATTTTAGAGAGTTCTTTAGAGAAGGGCCGTCTAAAAGAAAGGATGGATCAATTTTCACAATATAATGCTTCAAACAAGAAACCTTGGCCAGCGACAAAGCCTGGTGATATGTCTGTTATTTATGTTTGTGAACTGCCTGAAGTTAAGGGAAAATTTCATCCTGAAAGAGCCATGGCTCTTGGTTTGAGACCCGGGCCAAAATATAAAAAACTACATCGTGGGAAATCAGTTGAGTCAGATCAACAAGATATCATGGTGGGTCTCAATAGCAATGAATCAAAGTGAAATCTGTTACCTGTTCTCTTTTCTTTACTTTTGATGTATCTGAAGTCTCTTTTGCCATTTATTTCAATACATGACACGATTCCTTGTTGCCTAGGTTCATCCAAGCGATGTAATGGACCCTTCTCTTCCCGGTCCCATCGTTTTTCTTGTTGACTGCCCTACCGAGTCTCATGTGCAAGAATTATTGTCCATGCAATCTCTTAATCATTATTATGTAGATGACCTACAGAATCCAACAGATGGCGCTAAATCTGTAAGTTGCGTCATTCATTTAAGCCCTGCGCCTATTGTAAGCAGTCCCAACTATCAGAAGTGGATGGCGAGATTTGGTTCAGCCCAACATATTATGGCAGGACATGAAATGTGAATCCCTTCCCTACACGTATTGTTAACTTACCTTTGTCAATTGATATTTTCTATCAGCTTACTCATTGATATTTGCAGGAAGAATGCGAAGATTCCAATCCTAAATTCCAGTGCAAGAATTGCTACACGACTTAATTATTTGTGCCCTCAATTCTTTCCCTATCCGGGTTTTTGGTCTCATCAGCTCCTTAACTACTCAGCACCAGAGACATCTGCCTTAAGTGAGGTTTGTTATGACATCTTCAGATACTAGTGCTTATGATAGTGTTTTTTGGGATTGGCTATGGTTGAAAATGTACCCAAGCTAAAAAAGTAGTTGATTTGGTTTCATTTTATAGGTTCCTGTTTCAGAGCTCACTGAAAGCATTTCAGCTGAAAATTTACTGAAGGTATGAAAAGCTGGTTTACATGGTAGTATTTAATACTTCCTCCGTCCTAGAATGAGTGTCTTGGTTTCCATTTTGAGAAAAGTCAAGGAGAAGTTAGTTACTGTTGTACGGTTTTTCTTGTAATCGTATAAACATTTGTTGTAGCAAACTCAAGGATACTAACTAACTTATTATAGGGATACTAACTAACTTATTTTGGGACAAAAATACAAGGAAAACACGACGCTTTTTTGGGACAGGGGGAACATCAAATAATACATCCTCTCATTGATTGCCTTGTCACTGAATATCATATACTGTACTTTGTCAATATTGTTTTGACGCTTTTATTTGGTTGCTCCTGGCTCTATATTCCAATATATGCTGAATTTATGTAAGCATGCCTCCCGGCTCTAATGGAGGACTGCTTTGTCTTATTTAATAGACCTTTACGTTTTTTTTTTTTTTTCCGCTTAATGCGTGATACAAATTAGTTTTGGATTTAATTTCTTTCATTTGTACAGTTCACTTTGCGCCCTTATGCTCAACTAGGATTGGACAGATCTTGTGTTCCAAGTTTGATGACTTCCTCAGACATCACTAATGAGTTACTTTCAGAAATTCCAGAGATTGTAGATGCTGCCCAAGATATTGGCCGGTTTTGGAATGAGTCGGGAAAAAGGAACGAAAAGATGACATCAATGCAAGATAACAATGTCTTTATAGAAGAGCCTTGGTTGGATGAGAGTACACTTCCTAGCTGTTTAGAGAATATAAAGAGAGATGACTTAGAGATCGTTTTTCTGGGTACTGGTTCTTCCGAACCATCTAAATACAGGAATGTTACTTCTATCTATATCAATCTTTTTGCAAACGGTGGTATACTCTTAGATTGTGGGGAAGGAACCCTCGGACAGCTCAAAAGAAGGTATAGCATCAATTCTTGAGTCTTTGATAGCATAGTTAAGAGCTTTTTTCGCTTCTGATACGAATTTTTTTTCCTCATGATTATGATTTGTTTTGGTTGATGTGCTTTGGGAGCAGATATGGTGTCAAGGATGCAGACGACGCCGTTAGAAATTTAAGGTGTATATGGATTTCTCATATACATGCTGATCATCACACTGGTATAACCAGAATACTAGCTTTAAGACGTGATTTGTTAAAGGATGTCCCTCACGAACCCTTGCTTGTTGTGGCACCAAGTATGCTAAAAAGATTTTTAGATGGATATCAAGCACTCGAAGATCTTGATATGGAGTTCCTTGATTGCAGGCACACTACATTAGCTTCATTAGATGCTTTCGAAAGTAGTATTGATTCGAACAAGGATAATTCCTCTCCGGGAAATAGTTTTGAAGACAAAAGCAATAAAAATTCCTTAGATTCTACATTGTTTGCTAGAGGAGCCCCAATGCAGAGCTATTGGAAGATACCGCTTAGTCCAGTTGATAGAGCTGCATTTTCACTTCTAAAGAGGTTGAAGAAAGAGCTTGGTGAAGCGGGCATCGAGTCCTTGGTTAGCTTTCCCGTTGTGCACTGTCCGCAGGCATATGGCGTTATCCTTAAGGCATCCGAGAGACTCAACAGTGTCGGCAAAGTGATACAGGGGTGGAAGGTTGTGTACTCAGGCGACACAAGGCCCTGTCCGGCAGTGATAGAAGCATCTCGAGACGCGACAGTTCTAATTCATGAGGTGCGTGATAACTGATAACTGATAACTTTGTTTTTTTCTTAGTTAATCACAACTATAATTTACACGAGGAGATTTTACGAAACTGTCCTGTTTGCCGGATGGATTGATGTGAAAACGTTCTGTGAATGAATAATAGTTACTTGTAAATCACTGAAACTTAGCTGTGTAATGAAATAACCATGGACTCTTGTGAAGATTAGGGTAGCGTTAGGATCAGAACTTTTGAAATGAGAATGAGAATCAAGAATGGTAATGTGATTTTCATTCCAAAATTATTTTCACGACCAAAAGGTCGTAATCCAAGAGAATCTCATTCTCATTCTTGATTTTCATTCCTGAACAGAAATTCTAACCGAATTCATTACTAGATATGATCTGAGTTCAGATTGATTTAGAGAGTTTGTGTTTTTACTTGTTCAAGAACATAGAAAACTAGAGAAAGACTAGAAAAACAAACGACGATAATTGCTTGTTCTCTTTGATTGTTGCAGGCAACCTTTGAGGACGCCTTGATGGACGAAGCAGTAGCAAGAAACCACAGCACAACAAAGGAAGCCATAGAAGTCGGGTCCTTCGCAGGTGCATATCGCATCATTCTTACGCATTTCAGCCAGCGATACCGAAAAGTCCCCGTTCTCGAAGAGACGCAGATGCAGAGAACATGCATTGCCTTCGACATGATGAGTGTCAACGTAGCGGATTTGCCCGTTATTCCCAAGCTTTTTCCACACATCAAGCTTCTCTTCAAAAACGAGATGATAGTCGAGGAGCCAGAGGATGTGGATGCTGCAAGCGTAGCGGCTTGACATTTATACGAAGATTACGAAATTACCGTGCTGTTTTCATCGCGGATTATTGATTTTTGTCACGCCCTTTGATCGTCCTGGGGATAGGATAGGAAAGGAAATATTCATGTTCTTGATTCATACATATAGATATGGTGTTCTTGTTATAGGATACATTTGAATTCAAATGTGAATCATTCTTTAGAGTCTTTTGGTTAATTGTATAATTGCTAATTTTCATTAATGTATAATGTTTTTAGTTTGAACTAGTCGAGAAATTTACTAATTATATTCTAAATTCGTCGCTGTACTGTCCACTTTGTTTCGGTTTAGTTCCTAAATTTAAGTATTTGTATAGAACCCGAATAAACTAAAGTTCATACAAATAAATTGTGTTATCAAGAGATATTTTTGAAAAAGTAATTAATTATATTATCATCAATTGTACTTTTTAAATAAAAAATTATTTTACTAAAAACAATTACACTTTTAATACTAAAACCAATTTACACAATAAAAAATCAATACACGATTGCCACGAGCTCCTCGTTCTCTGTTTCAGCACGTGTAAAGAATCTGTTATCGTGCGCGCTAAACGTACGTTAAGCCTTCAACAATCACCCGCCGGTGACTCACCCGCAGCTGAAGCTGACTTGTTCGGTTCCTTTCTTCTTCTTCGTCTTCACGTTGCCATAGACTCCTCTCTCTCTCTCTCTACAATTTTCTCTCTCTAAAATCCCTAATTCGAGCTCTTCAATCCGTAAACCAATCAAATTTCACGTCAAGTGTTCAAATTTTGTTTCGCGTCGAATCAATCAATGCTCATTGCGGTTTGATCAATCGGTGAATCTATAATTATTTTAGTGTTTTTTTGGATTGATCTGAGGTGTTTTAGCTATCGGATTGCGTTTGATTATAGTTCTAGGGTTTTCGGATTGGATTGAATTGGTTTGGAGCTTGAAATTTGATTTTTGGATATGGATTCGAGTAGAAGAGCGGTGGAATCGGATTGTAGATCGCGGATGGTCGATGCGGTGACCTCCGACGAAGATAAGGTCGCGCCGGTTTACAAATTGGAGGAGATTTGTGAGCTGTTGCGATCTTCGCATGTTAGTATTGTGAAGGAGGTCTCGGAGTTCATATTGAAGCGGCTTGAGCATAAGAGCCCCATTGTTAAGCAGAAGGTATTGGTTTCTTCTGTTATTTATGTTGTTGTTGCCTTCAATATGATATGATTGCTTGTTTTGAATGTTGTATGTTCAGAATTGCATTTTCTTGGGAAAATTGTGTAGTTTGTGTTTTGTCTATGCAATCAAAACTTTTTATATCGATATCATGAAGTATTAGCTATGACCACCGAGCGTGTGGATCAAATGGTAGGGGTTGTTCAAGCTTAATATGAGGTCTCGAGTTGGGAATGCTGCTCTTGTGGTCCTCCCTGGCTTGAATTTGGATTAGTCGGCACCAATGTGGTAAACTCGGTACATAGAGTTTTGCAAGCTCAAATATCTTAGCTATGGTAGCAATAGTTTTTGGAATGCCTATGTGTTAAAACTCGGTAGGGAGCGATTTCCCGATTTCTCGCTCTTGTGTACCTGCCCAACTCAAATTTGGATTAGTTGGCACCCAAGCAAATGGTATACAAAAAAATATCTTAGATATGGCTGTAGTAGATTTTGGAATGCAGATTTGTTAAAACTTGGTAGGGAGAGATTTCCCGATTTCGAGCTCTTGTGGTCCTGCCCATTTCGAATTTGGATTAGTTGGCACTCAATGTGATGATTAGACACCAAATGGCACCCAATGTGTTAAAACTCAGTAGGGAGAGCTTTGTCGCTCTTGTGTTCCTCCCCAGCTCGAATTTGGATTAGTCGGCATCCAATGTGGTGATCAGACACCAAATAGTTTACAAATACAAAATATATAAAAGAAATTAGCTATGGTTGCAGTAGTTTCTAAAATTGCTGTTTAATGGCCCCTGTTTTGTACAATTGTGTGAAAATGAGTAAATCATCTTTTATGCTTCCTAATTTCTTCAATATTGGCTATTTGGATTGGTGCATAGTACATTGGAAAAGATGAATAGTTTTCAGAATTATGGTAGAAGTGCTAATCTGAAATATAGATTGATATGCATTGATGGTCATATGCTCAAATTTTGTGCAGGCTTTGAGACTGATCAAATATGCAGTAGTAAAGTCGGGTGTAGAGTTCAGGAGGGAAATGCAAAGACACTCGGTGGCTATACGGCAATTATTTCACTACAAGGGGCAATTGCATCCTCTGAAGGGGGATGCACTTGACAAAGCTGTGCGAGACATGGCTCAGGAGGCTATCTCTGCTATTTTTTCTGCTGAGGATTCTAAGCCAGCTCCTGCAGAAGATCTCAACAAAAGAATAGAAGGGTTTGGGAGTACAAATTACAAAATGCCATCAGAAGATAAGAAGTCGTTTCTAAGTGGGGTAGTTGACCTCGGAAGTGCATCTATCAAGCAGGGATTTAGTAACTTTACACAAGGCCATTCAGTAAAAAAGAATGATAATGGAAGTTACAAGGGTCCAAATCTTCGGCGGTCATTGACTACTGAAACTGATCACCAAGATAGATATGAACCTGTTAATGAAAATACAGGTAGCTATGGGATTTCCAAGAATGTTGCAAGTGAACCTTGGAGTCAGGAATCTAGAGCAAATAAGACAGAAACAACCAATGGGGGCACAAGTTCAAGTTTCACCGAGAGCAAGACTCGTGAGGAGAGATTGTTGGATACAATTGTCACAACTGGTGGCGTACGCCTGCAACCAACTCGAGATGCCATTCAGGTTTTTCTAGTGGAGGCTGCTAAGTTGGATGCAGTGGCATTAAGTCTGGCACTTGAATCAAAGCTCCAAGCTCCAATGTGGCAGGCATGTTTTTATAATATAAACCCACTTGCACTGGTTTTAGTTTTATTTATATCTCGTTTCCTTGTCACAATATTACTGCAATTATGATCACACTTAATAATTTGTTGTGTGCATATCAACCATGTTTCTAATGTTACTCATGGGGTTTTTTGGCTTCCAGGTTCGAATGAAAGCTGCTTGTGTTCTTGAGTCAATGTTGAGGAAAAAGGATGATGAACATTTTTCGATTGTGGCTTCTTACTTCAGTGAAAACATAGATGTCGTGCTGAGATGTTCTGAGTCTCCGCAAGCTTCTTTGAGGGAGAAGGCTAACAAGGTAACTCATTAAAGATTTGCGTAGCTCTTTTATTTGCATGCTAGTTCCTTACATTTTTATTCCAAAAGAGTGACAACAAGCATCAGATCCGTGTAATTTTGTGATTGGATAGTATTGATTTTCTGTTTTATTATGATTTCAATTAAACCATTGGGTGATCCTTACTTGGGTTCACAGGTTGGTAAGTCATTGAATAATATCAAATTACGGTAAATTAGATTCTGTGATATAAAGCAAGTGCAATATTTTTATGGATGAGGGACATTGGTTATATTCATCTTACACATGAACAATTTCATTACAATATAGTTTCTCTTAAAGAAACTTCTTGAAATTGCAATTACAACAATAATAAAGAGCACCTGAAATATAATATGCCCCTTCTATTGAACATCATCTACATTTTAGTACTTTTAGACCTTGTTTGGGTAAGGAAATTATGTTGTGACGTTTATTTTGTGTTGAATTTAAGTGATGTGTTTTGATGCTATTTATTACTATTATTTGGAGGTTCTGAATGCCATTCTAACTGACTTTTGGTGGACAGATTTTAAGCCTTCTAGATGCAGAGCAAGCTAATGGCTCAGTGAGCAATCCAGAAAAGCCTGTGAATGTCAGTGGCAATACTGTTCAGTTACCAGACTTAATCGACACTGGTGGTTCAGATGACTATAGTGGAACAGATGAATCAGTGACGTGGAAGGGCGATCAGAACATTGCTAATCTGAAAACACCAACAACCCCTCTAATTGATGATTTGTTTGGAGATAGTGTTGCTACTACTTTGGGCACTGACGAGCAGAAAAATGAGGACGACCCTTTTGCAGATGTATCATTTCATGCTAGTGGCGGAGGTAAAGAACATGCAGATGATCTCTTTGCTGGAATGACTGTTGACAAACATGGTGTGGAGGACAACCATATATCCACAAATAAAAGTGGACCTGAACTATTTGATATGTTTGGGTCTAATTCTGGACCGCCCCAAGAACAAGTAACTCATAAAAATGATGTTAACGACTTCATGGCTGGTTTGGCTATTAATGAAAACGCCTCAAAGATGCAGAAAGGAACTTCTACTGGGGCACTATCTGAAACAATTTTTGCAGATTCTAGTGCCAATCTCAACCACCAGGTTCCGAACAACGGTTTGAATGGTGGCATACTTGGTTCTCAGGTTGCTGGGATTAATGCAAATGTTTTGCCATATAGTATTCCTCCTGGGATGATGTTCAATCCTGTATTTCCGAATCAACCTATAAATTACAGCAACATGGCAACTTTCTTAGCTCAACAGCAACTACTGGCGACAATGTCTAACCTCCAACAGTTGGGGAATCTAAACAATCAAAATGGTGGTATGAGTCATGTCTCTGAAACTAATGGAGGATATGCTTCAGCTCTTCCTGATATTTTCCAATTGAACCTTGTGAGTCAACCCCCCAGTTCAGGGATAAACAATACAAAGAAAGAGGATACTAAAGCATTCGACTTCATTTCTGTAAGTTCTACTTGACCCATCCTTTTTTACGACAGATATTCAGGAATGTACGTCATATATGCACTAGCTAAGTGAGTTCCTTTTGAAAGAATAAGTATTAGATAGACTATTTAGTTAAACAATGTATTTGACCTGTGAGGAACGGAAATATCATAAATTAGCAAACTAGTTATAACCCCTTGGAATTTTCAATATTCATTTCTATTTTATCCTCTGTATGGTCTTAGAAAGGCTATTCTTCAAATGCATTTGAAAATTATACTCTATGTCACAAAATAAGTGTGTTGGTTTCCATTTTTGAGAAAGATTAAGGAAAAGTTAGTGATGTACATTTCCTCTTATATCCTCGTGAACATTTGTTGTAACAAACTCAAAGGATATTAAGTAACATATTATATGGATATTGTTGGTCATTTATGCATAACTACCTAAAAAGGAAAGATGACACTTATTTTGGAATAAAAATTGCAAGAGAAACATAAATACTTATTTTTAAACGGAGGGAGTTACTTATATTTTGGGGAGTAACCTATTAATAGCTAATTATTGGATTTTTTTTATGCGAATGAAAATCATATCTTTTTTGTTGTTTCTGTCAGTATATTAGGAACTATCATTCTTATTTTCATCCCACTTCCTTTCCCAAATGGTTGTATCCTTCTAATGAGAGAGACAATATTGCATGTGAATAGACACAAAAATCATACTCTCATTACCATACCATAACATTTAATTCGAACCCTAATTAAGATATTTGATATATAAGAGGTTGACATTTAGTTGTCTCTGTCTTCAGCTAATAAAAAAGTTATAATTTCCAACTTGAATTCTTGACTGCCTTGTAGGACCATCTTGCTTTGGCTCGTGATCCAAAGAGGGTGGCTTAAATCTGATAGCTTTTTCACCATGGATGGCCTCCTCGGCGCCAAATGAAAGGTACGTGTATGAAATGTGTTCCCTTGAAAACTGCAGATTTCTGAACTAAACAGAAGGTGAAAATGCTTGTAGACTTTGTGTTTAAGATGCAACAAGAGCGGTACTATTAGCTTTTTGTTAGCTTTTTTGAAGCTGTAACGTAGACTTGTATTGGAAATAGAGTGTTTCCTCGTCCTCTTTTACCTTTACTTAAATATTTCCCCATATTTTTTGCGTGCTTCCTTCCACGAGAAATACCAAGTGGTTCATGTATTTGGACAAAGAAGTCAATAATAAAAGAAGCATGTTTCGTTATATTTATGCATAAGTTGAGATTGTCTGAGAATTTCAGTAATAACTATTATTGTTCCGTGGATGATTTCTTTGAGTTGAAGTTGGTCTATATATTTGCATCTGAGTAGTAGTCAGTTTGGAACTTTTGACATTTTCGACTCATCAGAGCATTTTCAAGAAAAGACGCTTCGAAGAAAAGCTAGCACTTATGCCGAATTCATTGTAGTTTCAGTAATTTTGAGTCCAAAAAATGTAATTAGAGCTAACAATTCATATCATAACACAATACAAAGTTAGCGTGTTAGGGTTTACACGTTTTGTAATCGTATTGGGCCTCCCAAACACGTGCACACAAACGAATAATTAGTTGTGTATGACATGCACGACACGCTCTAACTGACAATCCTATCAAATCGAAGTTCAGGCAAATCTTGGTTGGTGAAAATTTGACTAAATATAGACCGTCTCCGACTCCATGTCCATGTGTCACTTTATGAGAGGCCAATTTTAATATGAACTTTCATGTATCATCAACCAAATATTAAGGTTCAAAAACTCAGGAAAATAAAATCAGAAAATTATGCATTACACAGAGGTAAAGAAAACAGTTTTAATTTCTAGATGTACTCAGTTTCCATCTGTATTGAAATATGATTACATCTCCAAGAGCAAAACAAAAAGCTAAAAGACCTAATGAGGAATATACAATTTTTGTTGATTGACAATATCTATATGCATTACATGTATGGTGGGATGGGCTACTTTGTATCATCCTAAGCCAGTTGAAGAACCCTACCATTTTTCGTCTTTCGGTGTCATATTTCTATAAGACCAAAAAAAAGGTATATCTCGGAAACTTTATATCGCCAGGTGTCTCTTCTATAAATTGTTCTCGTGATAAGTAGTACCTCACAAACTCGAATCTATGTGTGACGTCTCTACTCTGGTTGGACGATGTCAAGGAATGTCATCTGATATCAACCTATGCGCTCGGGGATGCTGAATTACAACGAGAATCTTGTCTTTCAAGCTTTCATTAGGGCAGCGCGGAGTTGGCTGTAAAAACGTAAGTGATGTTTAGTGTAGTGAGCAAATATATGAAATGAAGTTGAAGCAACTATGGAATACATAAATGACTTTGAGTTATGAGCTTAAACTACTTACCACACCAATGTGCCACTCGTAACGACTAAAATCTTTGAAAGTTGCTGCATCCATTTCCTACAGTAACGTAACTCAGTAAGGGAACATGAACGTTACCACAGTACTCTACAACTTGTACGAAAGAAGTGGCGTGTCTCATGAACTTTTGGATTTTGGTTTATAAGATTCAATTCTAACTTCATACGCTGGTCTTGGCATGCGATCAAAAATACCAAAAATGGCATATAAATGCATTTGGTTTGCAAGCGGCATTCGAGCCCCTAAGAAGTCTTGTGTATTTGTCATCGATGAAAATGAAAACTATAGCAAGTTTCATTCATTTCTTCAAATCCTAAATATGGGCCTATAGCGAATGAAATATGGAATCTTGAATGTCTTTTCCAAATACTAGAACACTTAAAACATAGTGCAGATAATAATAATTTGAAGAGACTTGTTTGAATGTGGTTTTTTAAAACACTGTTCTTGAAACTACTAAGCAAGATTTCATAAATGTTCGGATGCGAGAATGAACTTACAATACTGTAGATGGGAGGCACCATCGTCTCCCCTTCGGACTTAACTGTCGGCATAACAGTGAACCGTGGAGCAAAGTCTTGTGACCGAAAAGTCCACCTATGAGAAAGCAAGACAACAAGAATTAAACCTTTGGATTCAAGTTTCCGTATGCTTCAAGTCTGATGAATAAGTCCACAAAACCATTGAGAACTACAACATTGCAAAGGAGCACACATGCAATTTAACGAATCTATACATACCCAATATATAGAAAGATGCAGAATTGGGCCCATTCTCGGATTAACAACCGAAGCCAGTAGTTTTCGGATGAGCCATCCATGTTAATGTATATCTGAAATCATAATGCTTAATTATCTCAAAGACTCATCCTCCAACTACTAAAATATTCAAAACAGTAATTAAAAATCCGTATAAAAATATCCATACCACGGTTTCTGCCAAGGCGACTATCTGCATTGCGGCTTGAAATTTCCTGTACAGCGAAAAAAGATATGATGTCAAACTATTTTGACAAAAGGTGATAACGTGATCGAGAAATACTATAGTTGTATAACACATACTTGAACATGATATACTTTGTATACACTGCATCATGCATTGTATGAACGTTTTCATCTTCTATGTAAGTCAATTGTTCCCGTAATAGTAATAGGTTCTGGGATATGTGGTGGAAAATCACGGAGAACGAAATAAAATAATTAAGCAGCAGAAGAACCTGAATCACAGGAAGATCATGAATTAGAATAGGTACTAGTTGCTACGTATTTAACGCCAATGCCTTAGTTAATGTACTCACAGTGAAGTACGGTACAGAAGCTCGGTAACCAACAAGAGTCAGGTAAAAAGCACATCCGAGTACAGCTGTAGTACGACACTCCTTAATGGAAAGCCGCTCACATATGATGCAGTAACCATGAGAAATAAGCAAAAAGGACACAAACGAAGCTGTTTGGAATAGCACTCCAGTTACGTACACCCCGAACGACATCCAGAGTGAGCATATCTGGGAATGAAAACATGAATACCTGCAAGAACGATTCATCCGAACTCATCAAACATTTTATGCAACAAATAAATGAACATATGTACCTAACTTCTGTGTACCACAACAATGCAACCTCGTATAAATAGACCATAATTTCGTACAAAAAATGTAAACTAGTATCCTCATAAGCTTACTCTGAATTGCCTCATAAGTTGAAGCGAGTTTCTAGCTCATTTACAAGTGTTTCATCAATAATGCAATCTTTTCATCTATAGTTTCTGAGGGTGCTTGTGTCTTGCCATGTTTCATGAATGCAGAAGTTTTGCAACTTTTAAATTTATGAAAACCAAGTCATGCATTATTACATGTCTCCGCATGACCATTGATACCTGTTCCAACCTCTCCCAAAGACATTATAGGTAGCATTTCGATTAAATTTTTTGGAATGGGAACAGGATGAGATTCTCATTCCAAAGTCATTCTCATGACCCAAAAGTCTCAATACAAACATGATGAATTCCCATTTGTGAACAAAAATTCTAATCCAAACGCTACCTATACATTTCCTTCTTATATCAAATGGTCATACAGAAAGCCTATATCTATCATACATTATTTCAACTAATGCACAAAGTAGTAGCTATGTGCCATAAATGGTCTAGAAGATTATTTATCTCGAACCAGTAAGCAACAACAGAGCAATCAAAACAGAAAAAGGTGTGTACTACGTGCATACTAATGATTATTGAAGGCCATAAAGTTACAAAACCAAGCTCCCAACTAAAATTTTGTTTTCACCGAACTGATATACAATCTACATTTCATAATCATCACTATCACTATACGTACCAGAAGAGGAACGATAGAGTAAGTTGCAAAGCTTTGATCATCGGAACCATTGCAAGCGTCCATTGTAACTTATTTGTCTGCTCATAGAGACCAGAAATACAACACAACATCAATCACAAGAACCTAACCGTAGCTCCAAATTCCAACAATCAAATTTTAACATGACACACAAGCAAGTCAACACACAACCAAAATTCATGAACCATACATCAAAACATAGAATACAATTTTCTCAGAAACCAAACATCATCAAACACAAAACTGATTAAAAAAAATTGAACTTCAAAATTTTGCTAACTATAGTTGATTCAAAGCTCCCATTTTTTTCCTACCCACAATTTTTCTCAGCTACCAAACAGAAACCCACGAATCAAAAACTCGAAAATCAAACAATTCACTTCACTTTTCGAGCCAAAATCAAAACTTGAGAGATGGGTTGCAAAAAAAAAAAAAACCTGAAAATGGCCGTTTTTGTAGGTGTTGAAGGTCCAGGAGCAAGCAGAGACGAACCAAATGGACAAGAAGGTCAAGTAGAGAGAAGGTAGAGGCCGAAACGACTCGTCGACTCCGATACGAAACGCACCAGCAGTCTCCGATACGTCCATTTCCAAGAAAATGATCGATCTTTAAAGCTTTTTTCAGTTTTCAGAGAGTTTCAGTTGCATTTATGGTCTCAGCTTCTATGGGTTTTAGGCTAAATAATTTATGTGAAATTACCATTATGCCCTTTTTTTGCATATAGAAATGTTTTTATTTTTTGTTGATTTTAGAAAAGAAGAAGTTATTTGTTGGGGACAAATGTTAATTGAAAAAATCTTATCTTGGGCCAAAAATTTAGGATCAAATTCCTAAATTCTTTCTATGATATTTTGTTTTGTTTACTATGGATATTGTAATATATATATATATA
>JAYMSZ010000790.1:0-17182 GCA_036897665.1 Pelargonium citronellum
GAGCCCCCAACCCCGCCTCAAGGGAGCCGCAGCCGCCGCCTAGGGTTTGCTCTTCCCAAGGAGCCGCTGTTGCTCTTGGAGAGAAAACTCTTCTTACATGTTACTTTGCAAAGGGTTTAAATAAATCAATATATACTCAATATTTATTAAATAACACGTATTAGTAACGAGACTAAGGAGTCTCACTCAAATTATTAGTGGCTGAGATTCAGTCATGACACTGAATAAATGAGTTCAGGTGGACGCTCCGTGTTCATAAATTTATTGAGGTAGATATAAATGTTAATTTATGAGTTGTCTTCATTTTATTAACATGAGTCTTAGGCAATTTAAAATTTGGTTGAGATTTTTTTCTTTGATAATAACATGATATCGTAACTTATGAAATCGTAAAAAATTCAAATAGATGATTTAAACGATTGTCTCTCCTATTCTAGGTGTTTGTTTGAGAGCGTAAGGGTTCAAAAGTAGATTGATAAAATAATATTTTAGTGGATTAATTAGTAAAACGAGAATGTATTTTGAGAATATAAATTGTTTGGTAAAATATAAGCGAAATATATTCTAAAACTATACAATTATCAAGAAGTTTAAAAGGAGGTTTTGCTCTAAAGATCATCTTCAACCAGAAATTACTAAACAGACTACCTTGTTTAGAACTCGACACATCTTAAGTGGCAAGTATATAAAGGAGACTGAACAAGGCAATGCTTAGAGCTTTTTGTGAGTGCTAAAGAGCGACACATTGTTTAACACTCTTTTTAACATTTTATGTTTCAGTACTTAACACTTACTACAATGAATGTGAATAAGAGAGATAATGTGAAATATGAGAGTAAACATTGAGTGTTAAACTTAACATTTATATCAAGTGTGCTCTAAAACTCTCATAACCTCTCAATGAAGATGCTCCTATGGGTGTTCCCGAATAAACCCTAAAATGTGACTCCCTTTTTTTCAAACAGTCGAGCACTCGAGTATATTCATATTTGTTAATAGTTAGTTATAACTCTTTTTTATTTTCTTACAAAATAATTAGACATAAATTATGAATAATTCCATGTAATAAACTAATTAGATTATGTTTCATTTTAACCTATAGGGAAACAATTTTACAGATAAATAGCACATGTGCTAAACAACCCTCCTCACTTTTGGTGCTCCCCAAAGGTCAGCAAGCCCTCGGACACATTTTTTGTGAAATTCATTCCAAAACTATAAAATAGCAAAAATAAAATAAAAATAAAAATCCCCACTCAACGGCCAGCTTCCCTCACGCGCCCCCACATAATCCACACAACACAAGAACAACACACGTGTGCCATATTCGTCCCCACCTACCACCACACTCGTTTCTTGATATCGGAGCGTGCACTTCACTCGCCATATCCGCGTCTCAGGACAAGTATTTGCCTTGGAATATCCACAGCATAATATCAAATCTCAAGAATCCAAGGCCAATTTCGTCAATTCTTAAATCCGCCAATAAACTAAATTTCTGGGAACGACTGTTATTTTCTCACTTGCCAAACAGAGAAAGGAGCAAGAAGAAGAGAGAAATTGTCATCAGTATTTGCGTGCTCTATGTAACGAACAAGCGAGTGACACACACACCACACTCTAAATTTCCCATCACTTGTGTCACTTTCTGCCCTAAAACCTCTCGTTTTTTTCGCAGCTCAACCTCCATCGTTGCTCTCCTCGATCGGTCAGTCCTCTTTCTCTCTCTATACATTCATTTTTTCTGTATCTATGTGTGTACGGTAATGTGTGTGTTGGTATATATTTTTGGAGCTACGAAGTTGACCTTTGAGGATTTGGATGTATTTGTATTTGGATTTAGATTAAAACCTGATCAGTTTTTCGTATGCGTGTGTTTGAATTTGGGCGCATTTAGTGATTCCGTTGGTGTAGACACGAACGGATTTTGAGCTTGTTCCGTAGAAATTCCAATTAATTACGGTTAATTTTGTTATTTTTATGAATGGAATTTTCTTGTGTCGCCAGATGTTCGACTAAAGGTCCATGAGAGTCTGTTGCTACTTGTAGGCCTTTTGTGAATCTAGTGCTTTGTGCGTTTCAGTTTTGAAGGAACCAGGGATATGGATTTCGCTTGTAGTTTGAAGCAGCCGAGTTTGTTTCATGGCACTGAAGCCAGGAGTTATAGGACTCTGGATTCGTGTGTTATGTTAAGAAATGGAGGTTTTGCTGGCAAAAATTTCGGGTCTCCGAGGATTGTTACCAGGACCCGCTCGAGTAAGAAGATGAAGAGAATGGTTGCTACGAATCAGAGCATGGTTTCTAGGGGAGACTTTGATGGTCATTTGGGGAGTTCATATTCGAGAAGGCCTTTGTTTTGTAGTTTTGACAGTGTGTTTAGGGTCTCCAGGGATTTCCGGTCGCAGTGTCAGAGTAATGATTCTTTAGCTTATATCAATGGAAATGGTCGGAATGTTGAGATTGTTGAGAATAATGAAGAGGGCTCAGCAATGGAGCCTGCTCTGAGTGCTGATTCAAATGATTTTAATGAGGGACAAGAGGATGACCAAGAAGATGAGTTGCCTAGTGTTGATGAACTGCGAGAATTGTTACAGAAAGCTTTGAAAGATTTGGAAGTTGCACGGCTTAATAGTACCATGTTTGAGGAGAAGGCTCAGAGAATATCTGAAGCTGCTATAGCCTTGAAAGATGAAGCAACAAGTGCGTGGGATAATGTTAATTCTACCCTTGATACTGTGCAAGAGATAGTGAATGAAGAAATTATTGCCAAAGAAGCTGTTCAAAAAGCAACAATGTCCCTTTCTTTGGCTGAGGCAAGGCTTCAAGTAGCACTGGAATCTTCGGAGGTTGCAAAGGAAAGGGATGATTTAGCAGAAGATTTGAGAGAGATTAATGGTGAAAACGACATTAAGGAACAAGAATTAGCACTTTTGGCTGCACAGGAAGATATTAAGGAATGTCAGGTAAATTTAGCAAGTTGCGAGACAGAGATGAGGCGCTTGCAGAGTATAAAGGAGGAATTGCAGAAGGAAGTGGATAGGTTGAATGAGGTGGCTGAAAAAGCACAGATGGACGCGCTGAAAGCAGAGGAAGATGTGGCTAATATAATGCTTTTAGCAGAACAAGCTGTTGCTTTTGAACTTGAGGCTGCACAGCGAGTGAGTGATGCCGAGATTGCATTGCAGAAAGCAGAGAAATCTCTCACCATGGCTTATATTGACAGTGGGGAAACAACGATCTTGGGCGATGAGGATGTAATGATGGAGGAAAAAGTGGTTCAAGGAACGTCTGGTGATATTTCTGTTGAAGGAGACACAGTTGTACCAGTTAATGCAGATTCTTTGCTTCTTGAGCCTTTGCCAGATAGCCTACCTGATAAGAACTACCAGAGTTCTGAAGATTTGAATCAATTTGATGATTTGAGTGATCATGAGAATGGAAAGTTAAGCTTAGAGGCTTCTAAAGAAGCCGACGTTGAATCAGAAAAGTTAAAGAATGTGGCTCAAAGTCAATCAAAAAGGCAGGAAGTGCAGAAGGATGTAACTAGGGAGAGTTCTCCAAAGTCATCCTTGAAGAAGTCTTCACGGTTCTTTTCTGCATCATTCTTCTCTTTCGCTGAAAATGGGACTGAATTTACGACAGCTTCAGTTTTCCATGGTTTTGTGGAGTCCTTGAAGAACCAATTGCCTAAGCTGGTTGTTGGGTTAGTGCTCCTTGGTGCAGGGTATGTGTTACTGCTTCCATTATGTAACATACTGTCTGGGAATCACTTTTACCAAATATATCTTGCGTATGCCAGATTTATTGAGTTTGTGCTCCACTCTAATTATTTCTTAATTTTTATGGAACTCCATGTAGAAATAAGAGGTGTTTCTTAGAAAAGCCATACATCCTCTTGGTTCCATATAATTCATTTAAGTATTTTGCAAAATATTAAGGATAATATCTACTAATTAACAAATTATCATGCTCTAGGAGGGGTTTTATATTATACTTTGTTCTTTTTTAATGTTTCTGTTGTTTAATTGTTACCTCTGGTTTAAAGGTTGCCTACTTTATTCTCAAGATGCTAAAATTTACTGCAGGGCCAGCTTTTATGCCATTCGAGCAGACAGGAGTTCTCAGTTGCTGCAACAGCCAGATGTCATGACTAATAGTTTTGAAGAAGTGTCCTCAAGTACCAAGCCTCTTGTTCGACAAATACGGAAACTTCCTAAAAAAATAAAAAAACTAATTGCAATGCTTCCTCATCAAGAGGTAAGCTGGGATATTGTTCATCGTTAGTTCTGCCTTTTTCATTTATTGAGGTCCAATCTCGTATTTTCAATTCAACTTTGTATGCTTTTCCTAATTTGTTTCAGATGAATGAAGAGGAAGCTTCTCTATTTGACATGTTGTGGCTATTACTTGCTAGTGTTATTTTTGTGCCCATATTCCAAAAACTTCCTGGAGGTAATCTATTTGTTTTAATTTGATAGTCTTTTTTTTATCTGCATTCTCTTACCTTTTAGCTTTTAGTGTTTGAGTGTGTAATAGAATTGGAACCAGATTCCGTAACACGTCTTTAATCCATAAGTTTTTGGTGGGCCTTACCTGCCTTAGGTGTTATTTTCCTTCCTTACACTCTCATATGCTTTCTTGAGTTTTTATCAATATGCAACCACCTTGAAAGCTTATTTTTATGGTCTTGGTATCTAAGTCCTTTTGTCACCAACTATCGTCTGCTCATATGTCAATGAGTATCTACTTTTACTGTACTATCTCTCCAAATATTTATGTACTGCTTTACTGATGGTTTGTCTTGTGTCTGCTACAATTATAGGCAGTCCTGTTCTAGGGTACTTGGCTGCCGGCATCTTGATTGGGCCATATGGTCTCTCTATCATTCGTCATGTACATGGGACAAAGGCAATTGCTGAATTTGGAGTTGTTTTCCTGCTGTTTAACATTGGCCTTGAGGTGGAGTTTATATTCTTAGTTCTTGCTTTCTACCTTTGAACTTGAGCTCCATTATGTTGTTAAAAGTTAACACTGAAGCTTTAATCTTACTTTCAGCTCTCTGTTGAAAGGCTGAGTTCCATGAAGAAATATGTTTTCGGATTAGGCTCTGCTCAGGTTACTGAAAAGCATGAGCTATTATTGTTTCTGCTTATGTTTGCTCATTCTTGGTTTATGCCATTAATATTTCAAGTTTGTTACTTCAGATTTTTAATATCCATAAAAAATACAGGTTTTGGTGACAGCGGTTGCTGTTGGCTTGGTTGCTCATTATATTTGTGGCCAAGCTGGTCCTGCTGCAATTGTTATTGGGAATGGCCTGGCTTTATCTTCCACTGCTGTTGTCCTACAGGTAGTGATTATGTGCTGCTTATGCTTCAGACTTGACTGTGATTCCTCCAAACTATTTGAGAGAAGCAAGAAGGGATCTGACAATATTATTTGAAAAATCTTGTAGCTTCATGCAAGGACTGGAAACCCTAGTAATCACAAATGCATTAGATTCTCCTTGTGGCTAAAGCGGTTGTTTTAAAGACCGGATCTTTTATGTGGTCTCTAGTCTTGATGAACTAGTGAATTGGTTTATAATTATTAGATAATTTTGCAGGTATTGCAGGAGCGAGGTGAGAGCACATCCCGCCATGGACGTGCTACATTTTCTGTCTTACTTTTCCAGGTTAGTACATAGCTTCAAGAAAATTTAGTTTGGGATGTTATCATCATGAAATGCAAGTCATGTTCAAGAGAGCATGGTTCTCTATGCTAGCATACTTGATTGAACATCTTCATGACACCGACTTATAAATTCTTGCACATGTTATTTCTCTGTACCATATTGGCATCAGTCTACTCAGACTAGGAAAGGGTATGAAAATGTGAAACTTAGAACTACGCCTGCATGATTTGATAGCTTCAGTTGAGCACACAAATATGTTTACACTCTGTGCACCCTCTAGTATGATATTCTGTTGTCCCCTGCAATTTTATAAGCATCACCTATGGAAAAGTTAAACTGAAGTGTTGATTATGTGACACTTTTATAACTTCCATTTGATTAACTTCCTGCTAGGTTTCCTATAATGCTGTGCTGATTTTCATTCCTTGTAGTTTCTCTTTCATATAACTGCTTTGATGTTGCCAATTAATAACTGAGTTAACAGTTTTCCTTTTCCCTTTTTTATTTTGTGCTCTCCAGGATTTGGCTGTAGTAGTTCTGCTTATACTCATACCTCTTATCTCACCAAATTCATCCAAAGGAGGGGTAACTGTCTCCCATATTTGTTATGCACACAACATCTTATTCATCTTTCCCATGCTTTGTGATTATACTTTTAAGAGAGGGCTAAAAGGTTGTAAACGAGAAGCCCTTTCAAGCTTATACTTCCTGTAACTACTGGTGAGTATACTGATGCTTATGTTGTCATCATGGATTATACTATCTGTTTCGCTACAGGTTGGTTTTCAAGCCATTGCTGAAGCTCTTGGATTGGCTGCTGTTAAGGCTGTAGTTGCAATAGCTGCCATAATTGCCGGTGGACGCCTGGTAGGTCTTTTGTACTCAAACACACTCCTGATCAAGAAGATTAAATAGTTGCATTAGCATTCTACTCAGGATAGAGCAATATGTTTCTTATATTTGTCGCTTGTCAGTTATAGTGCTAATTAGAAATTGTAGGAGCTATGTAATGCTATTGTATTTAGGGTAAACAATCTATATGATATCTAGATGGTATTGTGTGGGACTTCGGGTTTCATTATATATCCCCATGAATCATTGTCTAGCTGTTGATTGCTTTTATATTATTCTGATAATTGTACTACTTGTCAGCAATACTTTGACAAGATTACGTTTGGTACACACATGCTTGTGGGTTATGAACTTATTACCCTAAATTAAATGCTGAAAGTTCATTTCCAGGTATTCAGAAAATAACTTATTATTTGCTGTGTCGTACTTTTATCTCACTTATTTATTAGTAATTTATCTTGGGTAATTGTGCTAAAACTTCTGTTTAGATAGGTATAGCCTACTGGGATTCAAAAGCTACAGATATGCTACGTTTTTTTTAATGTTTGATGATGGAAATATATGGACTTCTACTACAGTATCTGCTGTTTTCTTTCCTTTTCCTTTTCTTCTTCCCCTCTGCTCTATATATTAATGTCCTGTTTTTAATTCATCTTGCTTTATGTAATTTGCAGCTGCTACGGCCGATTTATAGGCAAATTGCAGAAAATCAGAACGCAGAAATATTCTCTGCCAATACACTCCTGGTCATTCTAGGGACTAGTCTCCTTACAGCCAGGGTATGCAATTGAATAACTATACTTTTACTTCCTGTATTTTGATGTAGTAGTAAATTAGTTTTCTCTCTCTAATAAACAGGCTGGACTTTCTATGGCACTGGGAGCATTTTTGGCTGGTTTGCTTCTTGCAGAAACTGAATTCTCCTTGCAGGTTGAGTCAGATATTGCTCCATATCGTGGCCTTCTATTGGGTCTATTCTTTATGACGGTACGCATTTTGCTGTGGCATTTCTATAACAGTTATTATCTATCTGTATGTTCAGAATCTTAGTTTCTATAACTCAGGGAGATGCTTATTTGTATAGCCTGTCTTTTGGGAATGGATTTTTTGTAATGTCAAAAAGATATCATATCAATTATTAAACAGCAATTGGAAGAGTCACGAATACTACTTGGTTGACCAGGACATTGTGATGGATTTTAAAAATTGATACTATCTTTGTGTGGATTGACAAGGTTCCTGAACGTCAGAAATAGGTAACCAGTTTTTGGATTTTCAGGTTGGAATGTCTATTGATCTGAAACTCTTACTTTCAAACTTTCCTGTCATTATGGGGACCTTGGGACTCTTGATCGGTGGGAAGACTATATTGGTTGTTGCAGTTGGTAAAATTTTTGGTATTTCAATCATACCTGCAATCAGAGCTGGTCTTCTTCTTGCTCCGGGTGGAGAATTTGCATTTGTGGCATTTGGGGAAGCTGTTAATCAGGTTATCCCTTGACTAATATCTTCCCTGTGAGATTTGTATATTTTCATTGAACAGTTTACATTAGTTCATTAAATTCTGCAATCACTCGTGGTTCATTTATCAATCAAAGGAAGTGTCTTCAATCACTTGATAGTCTGGTTAGTAGGTGTTAGAACTTCGATGGTTGAGGAAAAACTCATGAGCATTGGCCAATAGTCTTGTGTGAGAGAAATGCTGAATATTTTATATGTTCCAAATGCTGAAACTTATATAGTTCTCAGTACAGAAAATTATGGTTATTGTGGTACAAATAATACTATCCTTTTTGCTATAATGCAGGGTATAATGTCATCTCAGCTATCATCTTTGCTGTTTCTTGTGGTGGGAATTTCAATGGCCATTACTCCATGGCTGGCTGCTGGAGGCCAGTTAATTGCCTCTCGCTTTGAGGTTCACGATGTCCGAAGTTTATTACCTGTAGAGAGTGAGGTAAAAAATGCTAACACAAAGGTTCAATGCAATTGGCAATTTCAGCATTTTGTTAAATCCAGATTAGATACTTCTAAGTTAGTTGCCTGAACATAATCTGATGGATTTCAACTCCATCATATTCCTTAGATCCAAAGCTGTGATTCATCTTCTGTTATCTGCAAACATTATGCATCTGAGTCACACTTGATTTCTCAAGATGAAACAAGGATATTTTTGTGTAGGTATTCTGACCATTTCAATGGAAAAAACAAGGAGTAGATACGTTAATCAATTGCCTAATCCGTTATGCAGGCGTTTCATGTGTCTTATAGTTGATATGGAGCTTTTTGTTTAGCTTTTGCAAACATATATCATTGACCTCATGGACAATTTCTGTTAAATGTTTGGCATTTGTGTTCCCAAACAGAAAGTGGCATTCACAGTAATAGTTCTTTTAAAACTGTTTGGTTATGAAACTATGTAGTGGTTGTTAGGATTTGCATCTTTGAAATTATTTAGCAATGTAAGAATATAGAATATACTTTTTATGATAAAGTTAACTGCTGGAGAACTGAGAGCATATATATTATGTGCAAAACCTAATAGAAAAAGCTTAAAACATAATGAAGTCGCCAACAAGGCTACTTTTAGCATCCCCAGTGTTTTATTCTGGTCTCAAAAGAAGTCACCAAATGGGCTACGATTATGGGATCCTATGTATCTTTCTGAATTTCAATTGGGTTAATCAGCGGTGAATCAGTTTGATAGCTACTAGGTGATTTACCTGTGGGAACTAGTATATGAGGGGTAAATTTCCTTTTAGATCGTCAACAAACTATGCTATTCTCAACAAATGACCTATCAGCAACATATGAAATTCTATATAGTTACTGTGTTGCTATTTCATGTCCATATGTTACCTGGTTACTACCTGGGCTTATCTACTGATTGACTCTGTTGTTCTTTTTCTCTCTCTCCAGACAGACGATTTGCAGGGTCATATCATCATTTGTGGATTCGGGCGAGTTGGCCAGGTATTTTTAATGCCGTTGTCTTGTTTGATATGTTTATTAAAGATGACACTCTTATGGCAAATATATCATGAGTCAATCATGTTTACATTATGTGATGATAACACTTCTTTCCTCTTCTTTTTCTGTTGTTCCCAGATTATTGCTCAGCTTCTTTCAGAGCGTCTGATTCCATTTGTTGCTCTTGATGTGAGGAGGTAGTTAAAATGTTATTCTCAATTGCCCATGTATTTATTGTCCTTAATTCTTGAAGGCAAATTAAATGTATATCAAAATTGTTTTTCTTTTATCTATTCCCTCTTGAGTAACCCAAGAAAACAGGCGGGGCATGTTTACTTAACTTTAGTTTGCATTTGGGAACATGGATTTGATTTGAAATTTTGGATTTGAAATTTTGGATTTGAAATGTTGTATTTCAAATACAAATATAATGTTTGAGAAATCATAGAATTTCAAATGACAAGGTAAGAGCTGTCATTTTGAATCCCATGTTCTACCAGCGGGAGATTATGAGAAATGCTATATATAAGTTCATGCAAACCTTGTTTTTATATTCCCCAATCAATGTTTGAGTGTTGCGGGCTATGTTTTGATATTGTAGATATGAAATCTAGAGGAAGCTTATGTAAAAAAGCATTATTTGTTCTGTATGAGTTTCGAGACATGTTTGTGGAAAACATGGGCTATTTTCCTGTAAAGTTTTGATTTTGCTTTGACACTGTACATTTGTAATCTTCACTCTTCACGTAGCTCGTTGGTGGATAAAAAGCTCATAATATATTTTGAATAAGATTCCGAGAAATGATTGGGTTACTTTTTCCTAAATGTTTTGGATATTGCTGGTTATGCTTTGACATTGAACATTTGTAATCTATAGGGAGCTTATTAGTTGGCAGAACTCCACAAGACTTAGTAATGCTAAAAAGCAAGGTGAAGCAGCTATCTGAAGCTGGGTTGAGAGTGGAGTACTTGTCTAGCAGTGATCTGCTCTCAGAGGAACCATCGCTGGTCATTGGGGAAGAAAGTGGAGCAGCTTTTCTACCCGATGACTGCCAATTGGATGCTTATCGTACCGTTGCATTTCTCGAAAAGGTTGTTTATTTTTCTTTAAAATTTAAATGGGTAGCTGGTGCTCAATGTTTTTGTCTTGTCTTTGTGCTATATTAATTCAATTAATGTGTGTATAGTTTATGTGTAGGCTAACCGACACTTTGCTTCCGAAGGAAGATATGCAGAATTCTATAATGATCCAGTGACCAGTTTATTAAGGTTTGTTGCCATTTTATTTATTTATTTATTTTGCCATATTTAGTCATTTTGGAAACAAAACAAAAGAATGGAGATAACTATTGTAATTCTTTGATGCTCAGGTCTGGTAGCACTGGGGAGGTTGAAACTGTTAAAACTTCTAAGAATACCTTGTCCAGTAAAAAGGCCATTATAGTTGCTGCTGGTTGTTGGAGTGGGTCTTTGATGCATGACCTTGTTAGAGAATTAGGGGTCGTATTAGATGTCCCTGTAAAGCCTCGTAAGGTAAGAATCTATTTATTTTGGGGCGAAATGAACTGTTCTTATATAATCTTATAATTTCTTGATCTATATTGCAAAATATATTTTTTCACTTGAGGTTTCAGGTTTCTTTCTTGAAAAAGGATGCATTTTCTTATTATTCTCTATGAACTACATTTCTCTAGCTTTAGGTTTTAAATTCTGAAGCGAAAAGTCTGAAATTAGAGGGCCACTTACTTATAGATTATCTTGCCGAGGGATTTAATTATATATTCCTCTTCCTAGTTAGATGGAATATCCTTGAGGTACCTTCTTAAATTGGTTTGTTTTACTAGTAGTTTTCATGAGTGAACTTTTGTTATACGTTACTCCAAAGCTTCATTAAACCTCTATGGTTGTAATGAAAAGTTGGACATCGGTTACTTTGATGTGTGTGTATGTTTTTATGATCTTGATTGAATGTAACCCTTATATGCACCTCTTGTGGACACAAAAGGACATAGAGCTTGCAATAATTAGTTGGTTCTGTATATGTGATACCAACAAATTTCTCGGGGAGGAAAATACCCTTTTGAAAGAATAAGCTGAATATCACTTGCCTAATTTATAAATCTTTAAGTGATGATCGTTTTCCTCTTATGTATGGCCGATGTGATCATTCACACACACACACACATATTATATATAAAACAAACATTCAACTTTATATGCATGACAGGGTCACCTGCTTTTGCTAGAGAATTTCAATTCATTTGAACTGAATCATGGCCTGATGGAGGTTGGTTATCTCAGTCATAAAGCTGCAGCTTCCACATCAGGTCCAGTTGACAATGGGGAAGCCTTGTCTGTTTCAATGACAGCCACCATGGATCCAATGGGAAACCTTGTTCTCGGTAAATTTAAATCCTTACTATCTATCGTCTGATACTGCATTATAGCTTGAGTGTCTATCTCAGTGCTATATACATGCATTTAGTGAACCTAAACTGCGGCCTTTGTCAATTTTATCATCTTTGTTGTGATTTCTCCATGTGTATCATTTAGGTAGCAGCCGCCAGTTTGCTGGATTCAATACTGAAGTGGATGAATCTATTGTTGATCTCATATGGAAGCGAGCTGGGGAATTCTTTCCCAGTTTAAAAGAACAGCCTCTTACAGAGTTCAGTGAGAGTAGAAAAGTGAGAGTAGGATTACGTCCCTATAGTAAGTCCCGAAATCCTTCATACTTGATGAACAGAAAAGTGTTTATTATTACTTTTTTATCAGCAAAAGATAATATATATCAATATAAATAAAGAGGACTAAGTTTCCAAGAAGCAAAAGCAGCCTCAAGACAAGATACACGAAGGAAATTTTTTTTTACTATTATTATTTTGAATATGAACATTTAGAAGTTAATCCAGATTCAATATTATTGGCTGCAAAATAAATTATGTGATGTGATATTCTACTGGTTTCAGTGCCTGATGGAAAGCCAATGATAGGGCCCGTGCCCGGTTTATCAAATGTACTCCTTGCAACTGGGCATGAAGGAGGAGGACTTTCTATGGTAATTTCCTATTTGTTTCTTTCTCTTCTGAGGAACTGAATAAATATGTATCATGTATGCCCCTGTATTTGCGCATTGATCTGTATGTGTAAATGATGTTCTAGACCAACTGGACTCTGCATGAACTAATCATGTGTCAAATTTTCTCCATATTTACCTAATGCTCGAAAGTTGCCACTTCCATGACCTTTTTTTTGTTCATTGGAACACATTTTTCATCATTTTGGTTCAATTTTCAGGCTTTGGGGACTGCTGAAATGGTTGCTGATATGGTATTGGGCAATCCTAGCAAAGTCGATTGTGCACCTTTTGCAGTTCAAGGTCGATGATACAATATGCGCCAGGAAGAAACATGAATGTCATGCATGCTTGTTGGTTTAATGGATAGTAGAAATATGCATTCTCAGGTCAATCCCAAGTCCGCGTGAGTAAGCTCGAGTTTGTTTCTGTGTCATGCCAACTGCTGCAACTTACTCTTCCGTATATGTATGTTCCTGCTTCTAATTATTGTCATCCTAGTTGATCCACTCGTTTGCTTTGTATTTGCTACACAAGTGTGACTGTGTAGGTATCTCGAAAGATGCATGTTCTCTAAACTTGGATTTTGTTCCATTTAAATTTTGATAATTTTTCTCAGTGTATTATTTTTATCGGCTCTTGATTGTGTTTCATTTGACATAACAGTTCACATGGATAGCCATTGGAGTAACCTAATCAAGAAAAAGTGATAATTCCGGTTTAGGCATGAACATTTACATGCACAAGGATGTGGAGATCTTATTTGTGGTGGACAAACGATTTATTAGTTTAGTCTACACTATGATAGATTAGCTAAATGATACTTGACTTTTTCTTATACAAGGTGATGCATGCTGAAAACCTTACGATAAAGTATTTGTGTTAAATGTACAGAACATGTTGTGAAAATACATTAAGTTAAATTGATATGCTGTTCGGGATCCCCGTTCCTGTAAGGCCCGCTCTGGAACCAAGATTCGATGTGTCAGGATACAGAAGTTTGTAAGGAATCTTCGCAGGTCCCAATCTATTCTTAAGCTTAGGATCTTTATTCCTCTCCAGAATTTTTTTCTCTATTATCTGTAGGTTCTTGTTGAACTTCTCGAATTTCTCTCGAACCGCTTCATTATCTGTCCATTCCATAGACGGCCTTTGCCCCAAGTACACTTCATCAGATGTATGCTGTGAGAGGACCTCGATGAATGCTATACCGAGTGTCATCTCGAATCTTTCAGGCAACATCTTAAGGTAGTACTTATCTGGATCCATGAGGAATTCAGCAAATGCTAAGGTTCCTTCCTCGGGAACGAACTTCCGACATAGCGTGGGACGATTTGGTGGGTAACCATTGTATCCATATTGTCCAAAGTTCACTGAAGCGTGAAATGCTGATGCAATCCATATGAGAGTCGTCAAGGCTTCTATCAGGTTAGAGAGACTATTCATCTCATACCATCCTATAGGCTTATCGCCATGACCCTCATTTCGAACTTCCGACCACCATTTTTGGATTTCTAAGTCGGACTTGACAGAAGCATCATTTGAGTAGAAGAGTGAGCAAAAGTCTGTGACCCATGTCTTTATTGCTACCCATATTTCAAGTCCATCTGCTCCATAGGGATAGTCTTCAAAGAGGAGCCGAACTCCCGAAGGTTCTTCCGAGTCTCTTAGGGCCATTCCTCTGCATATTTAACATGTTTATTAATTGTGTCATGTTTGTGTTGAGGCTCCAAAACTCTCACGCGATTAATTAATCATGTTGTAACACGCCTAACACACACACACCACGGTTATAATTGTACGTTAACTTAAGAAAAACCCTAGCTAGTTGACATAGTTTTTGTCAAATGGGTTAAGTTGGTGATATTTAATCGTGTTGGGGATTGTCGTGCATAATGTGTAAGGCCATGTGGTGTTCATGTTGGCTTGTATGACACACAATCAACCTTCAACGCGACATGAACACAACACGCACGCACAAGTTGTCAGCTCTCGTAGATACCACAGGTCAGTTGCTTGATCATTTCTCACTATGTACTTGTAATGCCTAATCTTTATGTGCATATACCAAATATAGGATTGTCAATCATGTGTGTGTTTTTGTCTATACATGTAGGTTCATGTCAATTGCTCTTAAGCATTTTGTAACAACCGAGACTCAAACCTGAGGCTCTTGAGCATTAAGTACTGAGAGAGGAGAATTGCATTTGTACCTTTTGAGAAGATCAGCAGGTAAGCTCTGCTCATCAAATCTCCATTCTTTATATAGAGCTGAAGATATCTCCATTGATATTTCACCAGAAAACAGAGTCTTCTCCAGGATTCCTCCTGAGTTTATGAGCATATTGCGAGACAATGCATTTATGTGCATGGTGTCCTTGAAATGAGGATCTAGTAGCCTATGAATTGGGTGCATTGCACTCAGATGCCTTCTGGTTGCAATGATGAATGGCTCAACAACTGCATGAGTTTTTAACCTATAAAATGAAAGTTCAGAGTAAAAGTTTTAGTTTGAAAGTAGAGCTGGCAATTCGGGTTTCGAGTTGAAAAGACCTAACATGACACAAAAGAGGTGCGGATTGCGGGTTTTGCATAGAAAATGTGTGGGTGGGCATTGGAAAACCCACTCCGAAAAATTGATTGGGTCTATATTAAGCAATCCGAACCCACAAAATGTGAGTCAGATTTCAGGTGTCAGTAGGTTCAGGTCCAAATTGCCAGCTTTATTTGAAAGTGAGTGCAAAGCTGTTTCAGTTCTAGTTACCAATGACTGATCAATTGGTGATGAACAGAGTCATTAGCAGCAACATGAGCCTTGGCAAGCTTCCACAATGCTGTATCAATGCCTTCACTTCCTGGTATGAACACCCTGTTGAGCTCATCACCATTGGAGGAGCCAGGTAAGCTCAATTCTATTGCTATTGGCTTTAGTATCGTGTCGCTCCTCAAGAACAGGAGCGTTCGCGAAGCATAAGCGCAGACGCCTTTCGTGTTTATTCGGTCCAAGAATGGCATGAAATAGTCATGGTGATCAAGGATGAAAATCCTCCATTGTCTCATTGCTTGGTCTAGAGTTAAGCCATCAAGGTTGTGCTCTATATGTGATGCTGTTATTGAACTGATGGATCCATTTTTGCTTCTTGGTGGAAATACCTGCAAAAAATTGGATATTTCAGTTCACCTTCTGCGCTAGACACCTCTATCTTTCTTTTTTTGCAACTTTAGGATCATGATCTTTCCTTCGTCCCATCCGTCAGTTAAACTAACAGAAAATCGGATTTTATGTATCACGTGACGTGCACGTCATCTAAGTTTTTTGTAAATGGCAGAAATGCCCTTATTAGTATTTGAGGAAATTACAGAAGGACCCGATCAATTTAGTTCTTACCTCCAAACATCTTATTGCTGCTGGATTTGTCCCAGCAAGCATTTGTCGCCCAAACTCCTCATCGTTCATCCATACCAAATGGTTCTCTGAAAACAAGAATGTTCTGCACATGACATGACATTAACTGAAACATTAGATTGATAGATTCTATACTTTTAAGACATGTCACCTGCTATAATTTGAGGTAATGGGAATTTCATAGGTTGTTTGTTGCTTGCACTAGTAATGTTGTTAAAAAGCTCATCTGGTACCATGTTCTTCAACTTCTCTGAAACCCATCCTTCTACTGCTTGGCTTCTTTTGGTTGAAAACATTCTGAGTATCTCATCGAATGATTCGAAACTTGCAGAAGAATCGTTTTGAAACAACGATTTTGCCTCGGGTATAAGGAAGTGAACACTAGCTCCTATTGAATTTGCTATGAACTCGGAAAGTTTCTTGGGGCTGAAACGCTCGTCCGGAGGAACATATGTATCCAAGTCTATTAGCTCTGACCTTCTCTCTGTTAGAGGATCTAAGGTTCCATATAGATAGATATATTAGTCAGATATGAATCTTGATACATATTCAATCACAAGTAGTGTTGAATGGGTCAACTCGAGCACGACTCATTTATGAGCAAGTAGACACGGCATGATCAACACGTTTAGATTGACCCGACATATTTCATTAGGGCTGGGCATCGGTCCAGAACCGGACCGGACCGAAAGTTCCATAATCTTAGGACCAAAGACCGGACCGATTATAATCGATCCATGGATCAGACCGGATTGACTTTGAGTGGTCCGGACCAGGACCGGACCGAATGGCCCGATTTCAATTTTAAAAAATTATAAATATAACTTTTTAAATCAAATATAATTAGAGAAATAATTGCAATAGTTAAAATTGAAGCGGATGAAATCAACAATAATGAAGTATAGTATACTAAAAGTGATTGATTTGTTTTTTTTTTTTTAAAAAACACAATTATTAGTAGAATATATTTTAAAATATACAATTTTGAAATAAATAATTATAATCGGTCCGTACTGGAAATGGACCGGACCGAAAGTTCCATAAAATTATGGACCGAATCCTCTCGGTCCGAGCCATTTTTTCGGTTTGCCCCAAATCATGCCCAACCCTATATTTGACCCATTTAATTTATGATTTTTATCAAAATTGGTACACCAACTTTTGGTCAATACCCAAAATGGTACATGAATCTTTATTTTACCAG
>JAYMSZ010000791.1:0-17156 GCA_036897665.1 Pelargonium citronellum
ACCAATTATTATCTGGCCTATAAATAGTCGCGAGTTTTCCAGAACAATTTTCGGCTTTCCCCAAGAGGGCAGTTTGGTCATTTAGCAGTATCCTGTAAATTCCAATAGATACATACAAGAAGATAAGAATCCACGAAACCCTTTGGAGCTCTGTTAATCTTCGCGCGACTGTGAACGATGGATGCGTTTTCTTCCTTCTTCGATTCCCAGAAACACCTCAACTTCCGGCAGATCTCTCCGGTCGTCCAGACTCATCTCAAACAGGTCATTCTTTGCGGAACTTTTCTTTTTCAAATTTAATTTTAAAGAATTTTGTTTGTTATATTATATATGATCGATGATGTTTTAGTTTCTGTGAAATTGGAATGCGTGTGGAAATGATTTACGAATACCATACCATTGGGAATACATCTGCGTTTAGATATTTTAGAAAAAAATAGAGATTGATTGGGCTGCAAACATATTTGTGGTTGATTTAATTTTTGTAATTATGATTTATGATCCCTATGTGGTGATTCAAGGATAGAGTGATTTTAGCTAGGATTTATATCCTTATTATGCCTCATCACTTGATTTTGCAGGTTTATCTTTCGTTGTGTTGTGCTTTGATTGCTTCTGCTGTTGGAGTTTACTTGCATCTCCTCTGGAACATTGGTGGCCTCCTTACAACATTTGCATGCATTGGGTGCATTGCTTGGTTGTCTGCCACCCCTTCGTATAAAGAGGCATGCTTCTTGATTCTTGATTTTATTCTGTGCTTTCCTTTTACTCATCTTTCGATTCTGCTTCTGATTTGTTTATGGCATACAGCACAAGAGGGTGTCTCTCCTGATGGCTGCTTCGCTTTTCGAAGGTGTTTCTATTGGTCCTCTTATTGAGTATGCCATTGATTTTGATCCAAGGTATGTGTTTAAAGTATTCAATTTAATACTGATCAGGATTTTGAGTTTGCATATGGTGTCTTTTGTTCTTTCAGCATAGCCAGGAAATGGGTATTAACTTGTTTTAGATTCATAATATTTATCTGTCAGCTATATACTCTAATTTGACTAGTCAATATCAGAAATTACCAATACTAGAATGTATTTCAAGTCAACAATCTTGGAGGCATGTCTGATGTATATAAAAGCAATGGTTGAATATATGTTCTTTGGTTGCTGTAAATGCTAATTATTGGTCTGATGTTGGATAAAGTTGGTACAGTTCGTGCTAAAATTGCAATAATTTCTGTGCTGCAGCATTCTGGTTAGTGCATTTGTGGGATCAGCAATTGCATTCGGATGTTTCTCTGTGGCAGCTATGGTAGCAAGGCGGAGGGAGTACCTCTACCTCGGTGGCTTGCTCTCTTCTGGTCTATCCATTCTCCTTTGGCTGCACTTTGCTTCCTCCATCTTTGGTGGTTCTGCTGCCATCTTTAAGTTTGAGGTGGGTAGATTGGTAATCGCAATAATATATGATATGCGGCCTTATATAGAAGCTTTCTTATCCTGTTTATCTTTGTAAACTGCAGTTGTATTTTGGACTTCTGCTGTTCATGGGATACATGGTAGTAGACACCCAGGAGATAATTGAGAGGGCACACCTTGGAGATTTGGACTATGTGAAGCACGCCTTAACTCTTTTCACTGATTTCATTGCTGTCTCTGTCCGTATTCTTATCATCATGGTGAGATAGTTGCACGGTCTAAAGTTTTAATCATCTGCTTTAAGAAGGTTCTTATTGTAAAACACTAGAGCTAATAAAATGTATATGTCTTGCAGTTGAAGAACTCATCAGAGAAGAATGAGAAGAAGAAGAAAAGGAGAGACTGAATATAACTGGATAGCATCTTCATGAACAGGGTCTCACACTCCTAGATGTCTTCTTTTTATAACCAAGTCAATGTTAGTTGTATAGTTGGAGCATGTATGAATGGTTTCACCAGTAACGGTCGATTTTGTGTTGGTGACTGAAGTGCACACTGCTCTCTATTAATTTTCTATATTTTCAGTGTATATGGTAAAGTGTCTACATTTGAAACATATGCTTTTCTTTCTCAATGACCAAATGTTAAAAGTGCCATTATTTATTATTTTTTTAAGATAATGACAGCAAGTTGTATTATATAACAAAGTGAGTATTACAGAGTTGAGGGTGTAGCCAAAGTTTTTCAACTCCTACTCTACCAAAATTGGCTAATTTATCAACCATTACAACTTCCTGTCTACCAACATAAGCTACTGCATTTTTACAGAAAAAGTTAACTAACAAGAACATAATATTCGATAAAACATAACTGCTACCCGATTCCATTTGTATTGCGTCTTTAATCCACCTGTAAAGATTTGAACAATCAGTAACAAAGAGTGGATTAGTCAATCTGTGGTGAATACAAAATAATAAAGCTGATATGAGAGCAAGAGCTTCTGCTTCAAAAGATGAATTGCAGGCAATAGGAAACGCATAACGAGCTAGCAAAGTCTTATTTTCCAGAACTTCCCAATCCCCTCCTCCCCTACCATCTGAACATGTTGATTGGTGAATTTACTCGGAAGGAAAGTAGAGTTAAGTTCCCAAGTTTCAATTCTGCTGGCTGGCTAATAGCACAAACAAGTAGGTACTGCTTGATATGTTCTTTCATGCGATCAACAATACTATTTTGTTCAAAGTTGAACAAAAATATCTCTCTATCTCTTACAGTGAAGTTACATGATTGACCCAAAGTCCTAAATGTCTCTCACTCTCCCAATCTCCCTAGTAAGCTGATCTATGTTTCCTTACCCTACAATTTCTCCTTCCTCTCTGATTGGCTGGTGATCAATTGAAGTTTCTGAATCCCCACTCATTTCAATGCTTCTTGAAGCAGTCGTGAATGATTTTCCATCACGAGTTTGAGAGTTCGTGCAGACTGGAGTAGTTTTGCTGGTGACAGATTTCTTGGAATTATGTTCTCCAGTGATTCTTTCACCAGATAATTTGTTGGAAGGACATCTCAGTGTTGACAAATTCTTGACACTTTCTCCCGCTAACTTTTCATTCCAAACACCTATCCACTCTTTTTCTATCTGCTTGGCTGTGGCTGCACCATTTTTCTCTCCAGTACTAACTATACGAGCAAGACTATTTTCCTTCGTCGAGAGATCTGTACTTGAGTGTCTCAAAACATCATTGGAAGGTGATAAACATTTATCGTCAGCATCGGAACTTCTTGCCACTATGTGGTTCCTGGTGATCCTTGGGGGTATCCGGCATTTAGAATCACGAGATTGGGAGATCAAAAGCTCAGGCCTACCAGAACAAGCATCCTCATTGCAATATCTCCGACCTTTCCTGCTCCTGCTCTTGCTCCTACTTCTACCCCTATCTCTTCCTTTGTGCCTGTCCTTGCTCCTGCTTCTACTCCTACTTCTACCCCCATCTCTTTCTCTTTGCCTGTCCTTGCTCCTGCTCCTACTCCTACTTCTACCTCTATCCCTTCCTCTGTGCCTGTCCTTGCTCCTGCTCCTGCTCCTACTTCTACCTCTATCCCTTCCTCTGTGCCTGACCTTGCTCCTGCTCCTACTCCTACTTCTACCCTTATCCCTTCCTCTGTGCCTATCCTTGCTTCTGCCCCTGCCCCTTCCTATGCTCCTGCTCCTGCTTCTGCTCCTAATTCTCCTCCTGCCCCTGTCTCTGTCTCTGTGACTGCTTCTCATTCTAGTTCCACCAGATCGGTAACTTGAACTATCACGGCCCTTCAATTCATCATAACGAGTGTGGTAGCTGGAAGCTCTAGGATTCCTAATATGCCCTCTTGGTGAATGGTCGTCAGATCCTTTCCGTTCTTCCTTGTATTTGTTTGGAGATGACAATCTGGACACTGATTTTGAAGGTTGAGGTGGGGACTTTGAATGAGCCTCTAGATCTTGAATATACCTAAACAATTTGAATACCAAAGAAGAGTAATCATGTTTGAGGAATAATAGTTTCCATAGGAGAGGTTTGTTAGAAGTGGAAACTTAAACATATCAAAGGAATATGCATAATATGGGATTTAGATAGTATCAGTAACTAAGGCTTAACAAAAAAAATAAATAAATAACTTCAAGCATATTCCTAGAAAGAGAAGATTATGGTAAATTTCATTCATTCATTCATTCTTCTTCTTATATCCCGATTTCACTGAGTTCAATTGAAGAATATAATAAAAGAAGTATACGGTAGCCCTGAGAGGTACACGAGAACCAATGAAGATGCAGAGAAACCTAATTAAGGCACCTGCAAAAGTGAATCTGTTAGACATCTCTTTCAAATAGTAGTTCATACTAAGCTGCTTAAAGATGCAAACTTAGGAGTAGTGGCGTCCGGGATAATTGTTGATAAAATAGGTGTATACATGATCAATTTGGTTACTAGGTTACGACTTGAGAGATTAAATATGGATTCAAACCTACAACTTTGCACAATAGCAAGATAATCCGATTTGAATTAGTAGACCAAAATGATGTATCAAAGACTGAAAATCCTATATCCTATGGTATGTTTTTGGCTATTTCAAGCATTAATTTCTTCATGTTTTTGCGATTCACTTCAATGAATTGGGTACTCTGTTTTGAGCTTAAGTTTTAGTATATCATTGAGATACAGATAAATGTCTGTATAATATGCAAGACATGGATGATTGGTGGAAACAAAGACTAAATAATGCTTAGTATCTTTATATATAAGATAATTAAGATGCCACGGTGAGATGAAATAAGCATCCATACCTTTCATGGAAAGATTCTTCAACGTTCAATTTTGGAGAAATATCATCTCCCCCTTTCAACAATTTCTTAAGCTCAGAGGCATTTTCTTTAACTTGTTCAGCAGTTTCCTTTATCTTAGCTTCATGCTCCGTAGCAAGATGGCTAGACCAAAGCTGTTGATCCACCAGTAACTTCTCAAATTCATATTGCTGCAAAGCTATGGCATCACTTAAAGCAGGCACTCCAGCTCCTAGGAAAGATTGGGATGATGTGTTTTCGGCATATGGAGAAGAGTTCAACACTAAATCACCGGTGCCCATCCTAATAGGCTGAGTACTTCTGTGCTTCAATTCGGTACTAAACCCAATATTCGGACCACCTCACCTGCACTTCACAAGGAAGAACAAAAAAATCAAGACACATCCCCCGCTTACCTAACTATACTTGGGAGTATCAGGAAACCATTTCAGGTTTAACAAAAAATAACTGACTAAACAAAGATCATAAAAATCTCTGGTGCACAACACTGCTTTCTCCAAAGATTACAATAAAACTAATCAATTCCCATTCAAGCCACAAAATACATTCTCTCTGCCCTTATGGTGTGTTTGGGAACCAACATTTGATTTTTAATGCTGAATTTGAGCCAAATGAAGTGTTTGGAAACTCCAAGAATTTAGATTTGGATTTGAGTCAAATTCAATGACATTCAAAATATGCTTAGAACATGAGATTTCAAATGAAAGCTCCCATGTCATTTGAAATTCTATGATTTACCGAACATTATATTTGTATTTGAAATACAACATTTCAAATGACGAATTTCAAATCAAATTCATGTTCCCAAACACAACCTTATTTTATTTTCACCCTTGAACCAAACAGTCTTCTCAGCAAAAACAAAAGTTTCATCAAGAGATTTCTTTCTTTCTCAGCAAATACCCAAATCGGCGAGCAACAGCATCACCGCAACCTCAACAAACACTCAAAGCCAGAAAAACAAAAATGCACAAAAGTTAGGGTTTTCGATCATTTTAAAGCTCTGATCAAATCAACCCAACCAACCCGCCATCAATCAGATCATTCTAAAGCTTTGCACTTCCGCAAGAAAATGTAAAAGCAACAACAAAGCAATTAAAAACACAAAATCGTCAGAAAGTGAACAAAACACGAACGAACCTGGAGTGTACAGTGAAAATGGAGCTTCGTCTCCAGCTACCAAAACCCCACTGAAGTCAGAAACTGAGGCACAGCTCCGTTTATAAATGAAATGAAACCATACACAACACCTGACACCAACGTGTAACACGTGCAGTTAGTTTTTGACACACGTGTGGGCTACTCTGATGAAGGCCCATTGGGCCGTTATCTAAAGCCCATGAAGCCATTTCCTCATGATAGCTCTCTTCGTTCTCAGATTGTATACCAAATCAAACCCTACGTACGAACCTCGCAACAGAATTTGATTGGGTACTTGATCCAGTGCTTTTTGATCGGAATTTTAGCTTCGAATTTGCTGTTTAGTGTTTACAGGATGAACAAGCTTGTGCAATTCGGAAAACAAGCTGTGTTCTTCGTGAGAGTGATCACTGGTATTGAGCAGCGAAGTCTCCGAGCCTTTAGATTGGAGCTTGACAAGCGCGCACAGAAGGTTTGGCTTAAAATTAGGGTTTTTGTTGATTGCCAAATAATTGGTTTGATTGTGAATTCTCAAGCATGAAAATGATTCTATTTATTATGTAATTATAGATTCAAATCAACATTTCTTGCTCTTTTTCTCAAGTTTCTTTGTTTCAGTCTCATGCTTATGTTAGACTTTGTATAGGTGTTTTCTGTTATCAGTCCTAGCTCTTTATTGGCAATTATTAGACAATGCCGATATCGGAGCAACGTTCTGTTATGTTCTTATAAGTTATTGGCATGTGTGGTATGGAAGGAGTAAGAGAAGTATCTCGTCATTCTTCCCACTTGGTGCATCAGCAGTGATTTAGTGACATGAATACTAAGCTTTAGAATGTAGAGTTTTCTTTGATGGAAAATTGAGTTTATTTTCCACAGTGATATGTTCTATGGCTTTCTACAATTATAAATCGTCATAACACCTAGGCATAGTAATGGATTTGTGATAAAATATTATGCACATACATAGCAATATGTATTTTTCCTAAACATTTTCAAATTGAAATGAGCATTTTTACTTTATTTACTTGATACTTAATAGGGACGATAGTTTTTTGTTTATAGTGGATCTATTGTTGTTGTTAATTTGTATGTAGATTATTACATAACTTGGCTGCAACTTCACATGTCTCTGCAAGTGCATGTATATATCCAAACTTAAATTCTTTTTTAACAAGACGTAATATGGATATGCCTTTTTATTTAAAATGATTGTTTGGGAATCATGTGTAAGAATAGTACTTCCTCCGTCCCAAAATAAGTGTCCTACTTTCTATTTTGAGATTTTTTTTTTGAGAAGTTGGTTAGTGTTGTATATTTACTCTTCTACCCTCATGGACATGTGTTTTAACAAACTCAAAAGATACTAACTTATTATAGAAACATTATTGATAATTCATGCACAACTAACTTCCTAAAAAGAAAACACGGAGGGAGTATGACTTTTATTAAGCACATATCAGTGAATCACATAGCTAATTTCCTTTTCCTCAGTACAGTGAGATTTTTTAATCTTATTGCCGTGTCTTAGTTTATGTTATCAGATTACTGCACCCTTTCTCATGAATTTCAAAATTTTTGGCTGATAGCATTGAGTTTTCTTTTATATGTTCTTGATTCCCTCTTTTTTCTCTCCAGGCTCTAGAAAGGAGAGAAGCGTTACGAAAGGTCCCTGAACAGCTTCTCTTACAACAGGTTCGCAGTATGGTTGAGGAGATGCAGAAATTAAATAAGGAAATAGATAATGCAGTAAGTTTCACTTCAACTAGTGGGGATATTTGACCAGAAGTGAAAATACTAAATATTTAGATGCCTGAAATTTGGTGCGGATTGTTCTCATACTAATCATGTTAATATTGCATTCCTCAAAACTGAGGATGGACCACACATCAGCTTATTTGCATGATATTAGCATCTTTAGGTTGCATTTGATTGTATAGACTATGGATAGAGGAGTGCATTCGAATAGATTGGATTAGTATTTCAGGTCTTATCTAATGTTTGATGTGAAAGATAAATTAGATTATGAAATTCATGGCAATGTTTATATCCATTATATGATGGATAAAAAAACCTAATGAGTGATGTTATCTCTTGATCTAGCTTAAAACTACTTTCAGCTTTATATTTTCTCCCCAGATGCATCAGTCCAGAACTGGACCGCCAAAGATTACCTGACTGAATTTGGAATGGTTTGCATTGAAAATGGTTTAAATAAATTATAAAAGTAAAAAATAACATTTTTCTAAGGAAACATATAAATACAAATAAAGAAATGTAATTGATTCTGGTCCTAATTTGGCCCAAACATTACAAGACCAGAACCTTTAAAAAAAAATGGACTTTTTGAGTTTCAATATAGTTTGATCTGAACCCGGGCCAATAAAAATTTATTTAATTTTGTAACGCTATCTAATAATTGTTGTTATTGCTTGTTTATTTTCGAATGTTCCAGTCCATCTTTGTTATATTATTTACTCCCTGCATCCCGAAATGAGTGTCCTTGTTCCCATTTGGGGGAGAAGTTAGTTTTGCACAATTACTTTTGAATCCTAATTCCAACAAACTCAAGGGTTACTAACTATCTTATTATAGTGATGTTATTGGTAATATGCTATAACTAACTTCCTAAAATAGAAAGATCACACTCATTTTGGGACAAAAATGCGAGACAAATAGAACACTCATTTTGGGACAGAAGAAGTATTTATTTTTACAAACAAAATTTATTATTTATTATTTTGTAGTTTGTTTTGTTTATTATTAAAATTTCCAATCTAAACAAGTTCGATTTGGTCCAAGATTGAAACTTTTGGTCCAATCCTCGGTTGAAATATTTTTGAATTTTGGTCTTGTCTCCAATTTGGCCCAGTTTGGTTTTGAACCAATGAACATCCTTATAGGCGGTGAAGAATGAATTGGAGTCGAAGTTAATTTAATATATGATATGAACATATGAGTGTTACTTAAAAGACATGCTCAGGTAGTTGATAAAATAAACTTGAAAGATTATAGTAATTGCTGCATGATTAAATTTCTCATATCCTGCTCAATCCACTGATGCACTAAATGTTTGAATGAATAATTATCGACTTGATTTCTTATACGTCAGAACTGGCTATTTGTGTCTTATCCACTGTTATCAGAGCCAGACAGTTAAATGGAACCTTAGTCTCTTTCTAGTTGTGTAACTTGCATATAAGTTCAGATAAAAAATAATACACCCTTCGTCCCAAAATAACCGTCTTGGTTTTAATTTTGAGAAAAATTAATGAAAAGTTAACGATCTACATTTTCTCTTGTTATCCCCATGGCCATATGTAGCAACAAATTTAAGGAATATTAACTTATTATAGGCATATTGTTTGTAATTCATGCATTACTTATATTCTGAAAAGGAAAAAAGACGATCATTTTGAACAAAAATGCAAAAGAAATAGGTCACTCATCTTGGGTCAAAAGAAGTACTTTTTGTATGGACCTTTGAGTCACCAATTTGGTTTATGTTGGCAATACTTTTCAAGGAGTTTGGAAAAGAAATTCAACATGAATGAATAGATAGTGAGAGATATTAGTCAAGAAAATGCCCCTTGATGAAAAATTTACTGATAAAATGAGTCAATGTCAATGCCTGATTATGCTGCTCTGTTCTTTTGAACTTGTAGATAGATTAGGTCCTTGTTCTGGTTTTGCATTCTACTTGTATTTTTTGCTGCCCATTTGTGTCTATGTTTAGATTGCTATCTCTGCTACATGTGTAATAAAAAATTGTGTTAAATACAGGGCGTTGCCATTAATAATTACTTCAAGCCACTTCATGCTCGAGCTCAAGCCATGGTGGAGATGCGGGTTGAGGCAGAGGAGAAGAGACAGAAGATGTTGCTAGAAGTAGTGAAGCAACAGGCACTCCTTGATGAGGCGGATGCAGAAACACCAAATGCATCTTCTGCACAACAGAATTCAATGAAGGATACATTGGAAGCCCTGCGGCAGCAGCTATCACTTAACAATGCAGAAGCGGATAAAAGTGCAAATTTACCCCAGGAATCTGAAAAGGGTACGAGTGAATCCTCGACCAAGATTTCTTGAAGCTGTCAGTTTATTTAGATCTACTCCCGGTGCAGTCTAATTAGTTCACCTTTTGTGTGAAATGATACATACAATAAATAATGTTCTGACTCCAAACTTTGATTACAAGAAAGAGCTCTTGATGCTTCTTCACATCCTTTCTGGCTTACCACTTCTCAGGTATTTGGGTTTTGTTTGGGGTTGAAGCTGTTTGCTCTGGTTAACCAGTTCTGTTTCAAACTCTATGTGACCACTTGTAAAACTTGTGTACTGGGAGTTACAAAACAGGATTTTGAGTTGAGATTGTGATGTGACTTTGTTTTCACTGGTTTTAGTTTAATTAAATCTATGTTTATCTACTCTTGCATGAATAGTGCACATTAGGTAAAATTATTTTATATGCATAAGCTAAACAGTACACATGACACAATTATTGGAGTGCACAATAAATATTACATATATAAATTAAGTTGTGGATTTTTAGTAGCCTCTGTTTCCTTTCCTTTCCCAGCATCACTGTGTTCTATGTTTTTAAAATCAGACAGTACTGTCTCACTAATTAAATTCTTGCAACAGCTATGACTTAATCACGCCCATTTAGCCTTAATTGGAGTAGTTAGATCAGCATCGTCTTTTTATCACTTTCAATTTTCTCATTTCGTCTTCAACTCTTTGGACTTTAGCGTCATATTAATCATGAAACTCTATTGTTACGTCTTTTGACCTCAATTTCGAGCGTTAACAAATGTAACTACTTATCGTATAATGCAAAAAGATTTGTTGTTTTTATGTTCCATTATAGATCAAAATTTTAAATTAATAAACCCGTTAGTTCTGAGGAAAAAGGTGAGCATATAGGCAATTTCTCCTTATTATATATAAATAAAGAATTAAGAATAAACTTTTGGGTAATTAATGATTATATATGGAGGGCCAATCTATGAGGACCACAATGTGAGGAAGACTAGCACCCATTTGTTCTCAGTTCAAAGTAATGTGTATATAGGAATTGACTTCATGAGTATATTATACAACTAATTAAAGATATGTGAATTTTGTATGTGAGAATTTGTTTATTGCGGTTGTATAGATACATTTTATGCTATTTTGGTTTGAATTATATTTATTTCTCGTGATAGTTTAATATTATGTTTGATGAATGTTCTATTAGGTTTTACGTTTGTAGAAATTTTATAGTCTTTTCTTGTTGAAAGCTATTATTTTTAATATGAGTCTGAGTATTTTTCGGTATTAAAATATTTTATTTTATGCTATTGGAGTTATAATTTGTTGATCCACGTTATGTGATAGGTTGAAAACACGCGACTACTTTATATTTCATTTTGCGACAACTAATTAACTAACTATACTAGTAATTGAGTATTTTATATAAAATTGAAAGCAACAAAAGATCCATTCGCTTTCCTCAAGTGCTATAGTTTTATTAATATCTAAATTAACTTTCAAATAATTAAAAGAAATGGAAATTTTATTATTATACCATTTTATTCAAATCCTTCAAATTTGCGCATTTTTTTATCGACAATTCAAACTTGCGTATTAAATAATTATATCGGTAACATGATTGATACCGAAGAAATGGAAAATTATAGTATTTTTTATGGTCAAAATTAATAAATTTACACAATTATTGATCACATGTTAGTTAGTTGTAAAATAATACTAATGCGAGTGTTTTTTTTTACCTGCAATAAAAAAAAAAGTGTGCATATATGTATATAATCTCCATTAAATTCTCACACCATAAATTCTTGATTAAATGAGCATGAAAACATTGGTTGTGACTTGTGAGTGACTCATGACTCTTCCATGAAACACAAGAAAAAAGTACTTACTTTACTTGAAAGATTAAAATTGCAACTCCAATTGTCCTCAATTAATCACTTTCCTTATGCAATTAGAAACGTTGATAAGTCTTTCAGCAACATTGACAATTTATGTGAAATTGCGACGAACTAATTAATGTTATAATTTTATAATTATTTTCTTTGACTCGGGATTAAACAATCACACTGAAGTTTATTGTCTTTTTTGTCAACGCGTTAAGATAGTTATAATGATTTTGTTGGGATCTGAAATCCTAGGGGCGCATTTACCAGGGCCTAAAGTCTTAGGGATAAAAATGGAGGTTGAGATCCTACCTCTGTCCAAAGGTACTACATTGTTAGCGGGAGATCTGGGTATGTGCTCAAAAGTCCGTCTTGATTGTAAAAGTAAAAATCTACTTCAAAAAAATTCAAACCGCATCTTGATAGGGTGAATTTTATAAGATAAGAAAAGTCTCAATGTCAGAAAATGAGAACACATCTTACTAATAAGGGGTTGTGATTAATTGTTGACGATGTAGGCTCCAATTCAGGCTCCATTGTGAATTTGGGTTAAGTCTTTCCAAACGTGGTTGTCGCGGTCACCGAATGAGTTTCAGAACCTTCATTTGCTCTATAAGCATGGAATGGAGATCATATAAATGCATATCATATCGGGTAACATTCTAGTGTTTCTGATTCTCGAGGTGCTAGAGGCGCCTCCAGGCATTGGAATTTAGTATTTGTGGATGGTGGGTGCATTGGTGTGAATGTGTCTTAAATGAGAGAACGAGACTCAAAATAACACAAAATCGCAGAAAATACATGTACCTAAAGGTCCAAAACCCTAAAAATATATTTTTTAAAAAAAACAAGAAAATAGAAGAGGAGAGGCAATAGCCATCAATGATCAATGGGAGGTGGGTGGAGGAGTCTGAATTTCACTTCTCAAAGCTATTAGCTATTAGCTATTAGCTATATGTATATGTACACACAATTATGTAATTATTAGTATGTATATACTAAATTAAATTAAATGGTTATATGAGATGAGGTCCAAGTACTCTGTTTGGACCTAGAAAGCTACTTACTATGTCAATGTAGTGAATGTGAGTGTTAAAGCCAAGAGTGCTTGGGTCATCATCTTTATTTTGTTGAAAAATCAGATAGTGATGCCCCAACTCATTTCACTGTATATCTAGGTGTAATATTGTGTATGGAACAAATGTTTCATCAATAATAATAATAGGGAATGTGTGAGCAAATATAATTGTGTGTAAAAAGAAAAGATGAATGAGAAGATAAACCATATTATTAATATCGCCTTTTCCGCTTTATTGAAGCGAAACGATATACAATATGCAGAACGTTTTTTTTTTACGGATACAATATGCAGATTTTTTTTTTTATAGGTACAATATGCAGAGCTTTAATCATATGTCACAATTTTATTTTATTTTTAATATCTTGAGTTACACAGTAGAGAGTAGTTTTTCCCTTGTAACCCAAAATTACATCTCACCCGACGCAATGAGATTTGAATCTACGACCTCCCATATGGAGATGTATGACTCTTGACCATTGCGTCATTTCTTAGGGGACACATGTCATAATTTTACTGATTGTATTGTTAGGTGGAAATTTCTTGGTGGTGGTGGTGTGGGAGACCACTTTGCTGCAGTAAGGTACCAAAAGCTCTAGGTTAGGGTTAAGAGGCATTGTCTCTTTCCTGAACACTATTATTTTCTTATTCAAGCTTGTGTATATATCTCTTGTAAGGTTCCTTAGGCCGTTGCTTATAAAAAAAAAAGTAGAAAGAGAAAAATTGAAATCTTGATGAGTAGGCACAATTTCAATAGGTGCCGCAACTTATCCAAACTCATAAATGTTACCAAAAAAAGTCTAGAACTAGCTTCAAAGCAACTTCTAAAAATCTAAATTATTTGGTAACAACAATGACTAGAACTTATTTTGTGTTAGATTTACAAAATATTTAATATACAAATATTTTTATGAAATGATTAGAATTTCGTCTTTTCATTCATCTTTTTTCCCGCCAAATTCATTTGAAAAATGTATCTCGTAACGGTAGACTCCCTCTCACTGCCTTTTATCAGTTTTCGCGCTGGGCAAAACGCACAAGTGTTCTCAACTTTGATTAGTCATTGTTTGTTCAACCTTATCTTCTAGAGTCGAAGCAACTTCTTCTAACAATTTGGATTGTTTGGTAACATAAGTGAATAAATCTTATTTTGTGTCAAATTTACAAAATAATTACTGTAAATGTATTTTTATGAAATGACTAAAACATACATAAGCGTAAAAAAATTTATTCACTGCAAATGAAAAATGTGCTATATATATAGTTGTTGTTAAAAGTGTAATCCAAATCAAGATGTATGTGCTTCATGGCCGGTTAATCGAAAAAGCTCTTTAACTTTTTCAAACTTCTCTAGAAGTCTCCAGTGTCTTCCTGCTTCCTTTGTACGCAGAACTCAAGGGCAACCGGTGCTTCGTATCCGGCAATCACCTTGAGGACTCCGGTGGCCCAAAGCCATATTAGTATTTTGATTTTAAACCCTTATCTTAGATTAATCGTTGGGGTTTTTAGTAGATTTTATTTAGGGTTTTATTTGGGTTGTTCTTGTTTGTTGGGGTTCTTGTTTCAAAACTTTCTACAGTTTGGCCTCCTCGATTAAGATTGGTGGCTTCGTGAGCTTGTTGTTCAGATTAGTTTTGCAGTCCAGCTCTTCAAGCTCAAAATTTCTTGCTAGAGATCTCTCCATCAAGACTTAAGAATTGATACTCGTGGGTATTCAGGTATTCCATCAAAGCCTCTTGCTTATTTGAGGTTCTTCTTTAGTTCATTTCTTGTTTGTAGATCCAGATCTAAAGTCTTTGCTTAAAGACATGACATTCTCTTTGGAAAATGGTGATGTTCATTCTGAAGAGGATCGTTAAGGTCTTTTTATGCAAATATGTATGTTTGAAAGAGTGATTGAAGAGTTTAAGTCGTTAGAAGATGAAAAGAAGGCTTTGAAAGCTCATAATTTGAAACTCAGAGATAAATTTAAGGAATCATCTTTGGTTGGTCAAGAATTTCAAACAAATTTTAAGAAATTGGAAGAAGCAACCAATCAATTAAGGGTGCCACAATCGGAGAGTGAAGTCCTAAAAAATGAAAATGTCAAGCTTTTATCTCAAATTTAGGCAACCAATAAGGCCAAAGAAGAGATCGAGTCTCAATTGGTGCAAGCAAATGGTAACTTGTCTGCTTTTCGCAACAAAATATCAGAACTTCGGAAGAAAAATATTGTTCTCGGCAAAAAATCGGTTTTCGATGCTTTGGCATCTTTGAGTAATGAAAATTTTCAATCTGCAGAGCGCTTGGGTATCCTCCTTCAAATAAATGAAGAAAAATCCTTGTGGCTTCAGTTCAGGAAAGAAAAACAATGGAATGAGTGTCCATGCTGTAGGAGTCGAAATCATTTTCGATCTCAATGTCCTCAGACCAAATTGAAGGAACTAAAAAGTGTCGTCCTCTCACCACAATTGTTTTTGCAAAGGGGTTTAGGAAATGCAGTCGCTCGGTAAGGAAATGCACTCTAAATATGAGAGTTTAGCGAAGTCGGATCATTCTGCCTCAGTAAGTGAAGTAAGAAGTTCTTTATATGATCAAGGTCATCAGATCAGCAACATATCTACCAAAGGGAAGAATGCAATTAAGTATTCACTCCCGTTAGGAGAGCAAAAAGTAAAAAGAATAAGGATTTCAAATCCTTCACCAAGCATTCGGACGAATCTCGTTATGAATCAGCCAGAAACAAGATCAACATCTAAGGCCCAATTAAAATTAGTCGGCAGAGATGTTGAAGGACGCAGATTGATCTCCTCGAATATGTTTGTGATGCAACAAGAAGGAGCAAATGGCAATCTATTCGTCCAAAATGATATCAAAAGTCTCAAGAAACTTGTGCTCAAAAGGACAAGATTTGCGACAAAGGGAGAAGAAGATTAACAGGTTTTCTTATCACATCAACCGACAACCTAAATCGATGAAGATTTTCAAGTCAATACTCTCTCCTAGAGACGACATGAAGCGTATAAAGAAGGCCAATTCCAACTGCAGTGAAGACAATCCTTATGCTTCTAATTCTAATATCTTTTTATCTTCTTAGTATTAGTGTTATTAGTGGCAGTCTTCTAGTTTTTCCGTTTTATTTAATCTTCGTATTGTAATGTTTGGTTGTTTAATTTAAGGTGATTCTGGTTTGGTATAAAAAAAAATCAAGATGTACATAATGAACTAATCTCCTAAAAAAAACATATTCTTAACACTTCACAAATATTGTATAAGTCATCCAACAATTAGGTGAAAACAAACATTATCCTTGTGTTTTTTTCTCTTACACTTTGTATATTAATTTGTCACTCCCTTATGTGATGTGTCGGTGTTTTTGTATACTAAGTGCTTGTTTGGTGACTCAAATATCAAAAGGTATATCGGGTAAAAAGAGGTAAAAGGTTTGCAAGTAGTATTAGACACTAGTAAAAAAACCCGTGCTTAATTTACACGGGATTACAAATAATAATTATTAGATAAAATATTTTTGAAATATGTGAAATAAACAAAAAAAAAATGTTAAGATTGATATATTTTAATTACTTTTTTTCACAACCAATAAAGAATATAGAAAAGTAAAAATGAATTTCACCCAAAATTTAACAGTGAATTAATTAGGTCAATTAACAAAATTTTATTCCTATTTACTAATCTATATAATATATCTTATTGCCATTATTTTAAAAATGAAACTTTTATTAGAATGTACTAAATGTAGAATATATATTAATAAATTCTACTAATAAATTATATATATATTTGAAATTTAAATTATATTAAATTATATTTTTTTTCATGACAATTTAATTATTTAAATGATATTCTTTCAAAAAATAATTTAAATGTTATATATGCATTTATCTTCTAAAAAAACTAAATCATTTTTTGGAAGCAATAACTAAATCATTTATTATATACCCACTAAATACATCAAGAATTTTTTGTGCATATGTGTACATTTTTGCACCTTTTAAAAATAAATATTACAATATGAATTATAATCACACTATTAATTCTGAGATTGTTTACTCTTTTTGAAATAAAAATGTATCTTATAAAATTATATTTCTATGTTTTTTAAACATTTATTTAATATCATCCATTAATTTTATTTTCCACTTTTTCACTTAATGGGTGCATCTCAGAGGATTTAGTGGGTGTAGACCGGGTAGTTTTTTTTTTTAAGGGGATTTAGTGGGTGGAGACTGGGTAATTAAGAGGGGGGTAGTTAGTAAGTAAAAATTGTTTTCCTT
>JAYMSZ010000792.1:0-17156 GCA_036897665.1 Pelargonium citronellum
TCCTGGACTCCAGCTCGAACATGTCGGTAAACTATATATCAAAGAATTAGTTTCTAGAGGCTTCTTTCAAGAATTTGAAGAAATCCTACAAACTGATTGTAGTTTTAAAATGCATGATTTGGTGCGAGATCTTGCTTGTTCATTAGCAGGAGAGGAGTTTGCAGTCGTAAATGGTAATGACAAAAATATTTGTGAGAATGTTAGACATGTGTGGGTTAATGAAGCACAAGGTTTTTCACCTGAGTCCAGTAATGTCCTTCGAACTGTATTAGTTCCAAATGGTAATTTCGTGGCCAATACTGCATTTGCTGAGGCTTGTATCACCAAATTTAAGCACCTTAAGGTCTTATCTCTAGGAGGGTCAGAGTTTGAGGAGTTGCCAAACTCTATTGGTACTCTAAAACATTTGAGGTCTCTTGATCTACAGTTCTGCGAAAGATTGAAGAGACTCCCAAACTCTGTTTGCAAGCTACATAATCTGCAAACTCTGTTACTTGGATATTGTTCCGAGCTGGAGGAGTTGCCTAATAGAATGGGAGAGCTGATGAATCTGAGAAGGTTGGAGGTGACCACAAAACAGAAGCAACTGCCCAAGAATGGTATTGAACGCCTCACTTCTCTTCATTTCTTGAGCTTTCGGGATTGTTTGAATCTTGAAACTATATTTGACACGACACAAGTGCATCTGCTCACATCCCTTGAAACATTGTTGGTTTCTGGAAGTTATGGTATGACTTCTTTGTTTGACAAGTCAAGTAGTTGCTCTATGAGTTACTGCTTACCAGCTTTGGAGCTTCTAATGTTAGTCGAATGTCCAAGACTGTATCTGAATTCTTTGCAGCTACCAAGCCTTAGAGTGCTGTCATTTAGATTAATGGAAGGACTGGAAGCTTGGCCGGAGTGGATCCAGGGATATGCAAACACTTTACAAACCTTGGATATTAGCTTCAACAGTAACCTGAGAGCATTGCCGGAGTGGCTGCCAAATGTCACCTCTCTCCGAACAATAGATATCACTCATTGTGAGCTATTGGAGTCCCTGCCACGAGGGATGGAACGTCTCACTGTACGGAGAGAAACTGGAGATTATGGGTTGTGGTGAATTGAGTGAAAGATGCAGGGAAATCCAAGAAAAGGATTGGCCCCTTATTCTAATTGAATAGCTTCACCAATCTGGTTCACTTCAGAGTCCTAATTTGTTTCATCCTACATGTTTGTTTTAATACGAAATTAACTTCTGATTCATTAACGGGTTATGCTTATTTCTTGTGTATTATCAGTAGTGGATGTAGAAGAAGAAGATGGGTCATCACCATCACCACGACCACAATGGTCAATAACCAAACAAACATCATTTGTATCAAACAATGATCTCACATTCTATACCAAATCAGTTCCAACAAGTTACAAATGATACACAAAACACAGTACTAAAATGTAAATCAATCAAATGACAAAAACACATAACAATATATATGATGAGTAGTTCAGATTCCAAATGAAGAGAAAGCTAGGGTTCAATCGCAATGCCGGTAGTGGTGATGGGGGTGGCGATCGTCCTCCCAGCCAAAGCAGCGCAGGATAGGGTAACACGAGACAAACAGACACGCCCCGATGCCTCTGAAAATGGAGGAAACCAGAAAACAAGGACAGCAACAACAGGCCAATAATGGATCATCGTAGGGGCTGTGGTTGTCATGGTGGTGGTCGTGGTGATGAGCCATCTTCTTCTTCTGCGTCCACTACCAATAATATACACGAAATAAGCAAAACCCGTTAATAAATTGGAAGCTAAGTTCATATTGAAATGCAATTCAGAACAAAAGAACTCGAAAAGCAACTCCTTTATGTCCATGAGGACCATGACTGATAATACACACAAAATAAGCAAAACCCGTTAATGAATCAGAAGCTGAATTCATATTGAAAAGCAATTCAAAACAAAAGAACTGTATTCAGAGCAATTCATGTATCAAAACCTGTATTCAGAGCAAAAGTTATAAAAAGCTCCTCTCTGACCACTACTGATAAGTGACAATACACACAAAACAAGCAAAATCCATTAATGAATCAAAACCTAAAGTCCAAATCAAATGACAACACTCATCTTCTTCCTCTGTGTCCATTTCAGACAATACACACAAATTGAGCAAAACCCATCAATGAATCTAAAATTTAAAACCTAAATTCCTATCAAAACGATCACATACACACAAAATGAGCAAAACCCATCACACAATCAACACCTAAACTGAGTAAACTCCAACTAAAAAGCAAATCAGAACAGGAGAAATTGAAAAGCAACAAGCTTTTTTCCCCATTAACCCATCACACCCAAAAAGATCAAAAACCCACCAACCAAAACCCACATTTGGAGCAAAACCAATCCAATTCCATAATAAAAAAAATAAGAACAAACAGAACTGAAACTGTAGATGAAGATCAAAATCGAACCTTGTGATCACTGTAGCCGAGGCCTTGTGTTTTGGTGAGACTTGGGAGAATCAAAACCCACTTTAAATATGGATTCAGGAGGAGACAAAAAGCTTAGCCCTTAAGAATAAAGAAGATTCACATTACAGCCGCCGAGACAAAAGGACATTTTATATTGAGGAAATGGAGAGATTTAAGCAAAGGCCAGCTAAGAATTTTCCGTTTCCGTGATGATTCTCAAAAGTGCCTTTACGTGCTACCAACCTGTACTAATAATTAACAAACATCCAAAAGCTCACCATTTCGGTTTGAAAAAACCAATTTCAAAGCTTAGCCCTTATTGAACGTGTGTTGTCGTGTGGCAATAGTTTACCCGATCCTCCCGGTACCCGAAAACCGAAAGGTTTAAGGTCGGGTTCGGGTCTACATTTATCGATCCAACAAATTGGGTCGGGTTATAGTATACCCGTAAAAAATATATATATATTTTATTCATGAAACCCTAAACTCGACCCTAACCTTACAACCCTATAGGATCGGGTTAGGGTTAGGATTCTTAAAACCGAACCCGACCCTAAATTTTGCCACTCTAATATTATAGTCCAATCTCAATTTTCAATACTCCACATTGTGGAGGTATTGAAAATTGAGATTGGACTATATTTTAAGCCTTCTCATTTTAGATGGAAGCCCAAAGGACTTCCAAGCCCATGAGGGTAATTAGCTGGAAGCCCAATTTTAGAGTCTTCAATAGCCTGCAAACAATAATGGGTTGAAACTACAAATGGCTAGTGTTGAATACGAGCATGACATTTTTAATATGCTAACTAAATTAGTTGTGTAGATATGACACGATTTAACGTATTATGCACGATAAAATGGACATGTTTAGCATGTTATCATGATAAATTTACAACGATATCTTTAAGCGCAGGTGTTTGTGTGTGTTGCATCACAACTCTATCTTGTAAGCGGTTACACAGTCGACGGTATTTAACAACACAAATAACCACTCACTTTGTCAATCATAGATTGTCAATACTAATTATTTGATTTTGTATGGAAAATACACTAATTATATGTTAATTCACTTCCCATTTTTGTAAAATTGTATAACTTTGGAAAAGTTAAATACCAATACAAAATTAAAATCTCTACCAATACCTTTTTATCAAACCTAAATAAGAAAATAAAATTAAAACATTACATCTTTTAGCTTTTGAATTGTGGTCTAGAAAGCCCAAATGATAGGAATTAAAGTACTCATTGGTAACAAATTAAACACATACATCATCTTTATTCATTCAACTTTTGTAATATTGGTCTCCATTCCACCAACCAAATAGCAAAAGAAAACCCATCAATTAGGTTAGTTTGGATTTTAGTGCATTTGATTGGACTTGACTCACTTGACAATTTTTCTTTCTTGAAATAATTTTCCACAAAGTTAGAGATAATGGATGGATCACTCAAATTCCATTTCATGTTGTATTGTCCATTCCATCATTCCCACCATAGTTTGTATTTTTATTCAAATTTACCGGTATTTGAAATTCAATCAATTTTAATATTATATTGAACTGAAACAAATCTGTATATTTTACAATAAATCTGTATATTTTACACCAAAATTTAAAATATGTTCTGATTTGAATCTCTTTTGAACCAAATTTGTATTAATATTCATCAATTTGAATCCAGACAAATCCAACCCAAAATCCGAAATCCAACTTCCAAATCCCACGATAGATACCAACCATATAAAAAAAAAAGCAAAAACACGTATCTGATTGATTAATTTTACTTTCGAGTCAAAACGTCTTTAATGACATTAAATGATTAGACGCTTGACGTTCAACCTCTATATCTACCTCCACACATATATAAACCCATCTTGCTATGCATTCTCTTCACCTTCATGTCCTTGAAATCAAAATATGGGAGTGATTGTTGTGTATTTAGACACAATTTTGGTCCCAATGAGCCTCTTCCTCATACTCACCTACCATGCCTATTTGTGGCATAACTTCAAGAACAAACCCTCTCTCACCACCATTGGCATCAACTCATCAAGGAGAAGAGAATGGTTTCTCAAAATTGAAGAGAAAGAGGTAAACTATATAGTTTCTTTCTACTCCATTTTCTCAATTTATCATATGAAGTAGATATAGAGAGTTATTATATATAGTCATAACATTAATTTGCAACGGAATTCCAAACTCATTCTTAACAAGTCGAGTTAGTGATAACTCCACTACAAGAGAAACAGTGATATGTGACAAAATTTCCCGTCACAGATGATAATCTCTTCGTCGGTGATTAAAGTCAGCTCGTCGGTAACATCTCATTTTGCTGTATCTATTCTCGATTCGTAACTTTTTGGCTAAGATTCTTTTTAACTCTTCTAAGGGCGACGATAAGATGGGGATGCTTGCAGTGCAAACCCTAAGGAACAAGCTGATGGACACCATACTCACAGCCACAATATCAATGACAATGCTAGTGGCACTAGCTGCACTCACCAACAACACCTACCAAGCAACCCAATCATCATCAATCCACAGCCTTTTTTTGGGTCTTCAATATGGAAAAGTCTATGCCCTCAAGTTTGGGTCAGCTTCTGTGTTCTTGCTGGTCAGCTTCTTGTGCAGCTCCTTGGGAATTGCTTTCTTGATTGATGCCAATTTCTTGATCAATGCTTGTGGAGCTCATGATCATGGGATGGTGATGGTGATGTCATCATACACACAATGGGTGCTTGAGAGAGGCTTCTTGTTGGCTCTCATTGGGAATAGGGTTTTGTGCATAACATTTCCTTTGTTGTTGTGGATGTTTGGTCCATTTCCTGTGGCTTTGTCATCTTTGGCTCTTGTTTGGGTGCTCTATGAGCTTGATTTTGGAGCAAAATGTGTTGTGAAAAACAATGACTAATTATGTTGAATATATTAGAAAACTATGTATATCAGGTTTCGATGGAAGAGATGAAGCACTTTTGAAATCACGTGTTGATGTTTTTGAATTATGTCGAAATTTGGTCGTTCCTAACAAAATGGGCCAGCAAACATGTCCATCAGCTTTCCGAAGTGTCTAAAACTAAATCGTAATTTCACGTTTTGTGATCGAGTGGATCACGTTTAGTCATTATCAATTTTTAAAGTTCTTTAAGAATTAGTTTTTCTTCAAAAATCGTTATTTGCTCGTTGGCTCTAATTTGGGATTAGGGATTGTATATAACATTTCCTTTGTTATGGAAATAAAGAAATAAAATAAAATAAAATATGTTAACAACTAATTTTATGGGTAATATTGTCATTGAAGAATCCATTCTTCTCCTTTCATATTAAAAAAAATGTACATAAGAGTAAAATACTAGACAATGGTAAAAAAAAATAAAAATGCTATGATTTAAAATTGAAAACTATTTGTGTTCTCAATGTTAATTTTCTCATTACACTATTGAACTCAACTATTGTGGAAAAAGAAAAATTCAACCTGATCTGTACACAAATCTGTCATATATATTTACTTAAATCTTCACTTCTGTCAACAAGAATCCTATAAATTACAAGCCAATATACCTGGCAATATCCACGGGACTAAACGGGACAAAAAACGTACGTGTCATACTTTCCATCAGTTCTAACGTGTATTGGCACTTAACTACTTTTCATCGGCACTTAGCGAAACAAGATAGGGCCAATGAAGAGAGTTTTTTTTTTTTTTTCTTTCGGCCGGACTGTTTTAGGCTCGCTGCCCGTATTGCCAGCTATGAAAGCAAACAGTACCTTTTGTTAGGGCATTTTCTCCATCTCCTACTAGACCACTCTTGCTTGGCTCAAGGACCCATTTGCCTATCCCATCCATCTGATCTGCCATCCAAAGCTGATCATTCGTCGCATTCTTGAAGTCAGCTCATATCTGAGAAACGAAACAAATAAGTTTCCATAAAGTCCGGCAAGAGTTTAACTTACAAAATCATTAACATGGTTTACGCAGTTCAATCACATTACAAACTGTGCTATTGTGTCGGGCTTGTTCACTTTTGTTAATGTATGAAGTTAATATTGAGTCTTTAACTAACACCTTACGTTTAGATGACAAAAGAAGAATATCCTCAATCACAGTTGGTGGTTGGTTGCCAATCCAACTTGTTACAAGACTCAGAGGACCTAGTTAGCAAATAAGCGAATGTTCGCAGACCGCCTAACAAACGAAAATGCTATGCTATAAAAACTATGGATGAGAATAAGAGCCAATATATCTCACTCAATAATAAGGCAGAAGGCAATGGCATCCTCCCCTTCAGCCTGTAACGTAAAGACCACCTGGAGCTAGAGCTGGCAATTTGGAACCGAACCCGCAGGTACCAGACACCCGACCCCAATTCGACCCAACCAACTTTCGGGACGGGTCAGGTAAACCGCGCATTTTAAGTGTATTTTATGCCTAAAACCCAGAACTCAACCCGACCCTAACCCGAAACTACTTTAGGGCCGGGTTAGGGTTCAACAACCCGAATACGACCCAAACCCGAAATTTGCCAGCTCTACCAGGTGCACATCAAACTCCACTACTATATTACTCCATCCCCGGCCCCGAGCCCAGCTCAAGGCTTTACCTAAACTAGATCGCCTTAACCAAATCAGCTTGAATTTTTAGTTGAGTTAATCTTCTACATAGCATCTAAGCCTTGTAGACCTAGAGATCACAAGTTCAAATCATGTCGCGACCTTGATCAATATCATGCATTATGTACATGAAAAACCACCTATTGTCTATTTTTTCAATACATGGAAGAAGAAAAAAATCCGTAAGTGCCAGATTCAAATGCCAATACGTACTATACTTGGCCAGTGCATTTCCGAAAAGGAAATGTTGAACATCGAAGAAACGTGATTCATAATCACAAGCTATAGCAAAAACCAATTACATAATTGAAGAGACGCACTTACATTGAACTTTTAAGCTGAGCACCAAGGGGACGCTATACGATGTCGAAGTTAGAGGTTGTCTACAAGGTAATATACATGTTAACTGGAGCTATGATCAGATTTGGACCCCACGTAATCAGGTGGCTTGCTCCTTAGCTCGGCTTCTCTTGCTATCTGGATATCCGAGGGCCAAAATATTTGATGTACAACTTTGAAAAGAAAGCGAGGGAGAATTCCAACAATAACAGTAAGCAAAATGGTGAGCCAATAAGTAGGCGACGTTACAAGATGGTAGATCGTCCTGACATAGAATAAAAACAGGATTAACATCAGAATCTTATAAAACACAAATAAAAAAAATAGGTACTTACGGGTTACTACTCATCTATGATATCCCAAGACACATAACTCAACTTCTTTTTTTTCATAACATTTACACCACATATAAAAACAGGATTAACATCAGAATCTTATAAAACACGAGTAAGAAAAATAGGTACTTACGGGTTACTACTCATCTTTGATATCCCAAGACACAAAACTCAACTCTCTTTTTTTCATAACATTTACACCACATATATTTTCACACCGCCAGTAAATCATCAATATTATTGGAGAAATCCATTCTTTTTCATCATGCGCTTTGCGCGTGACATTCTCTTATTCTTGAATTTCCAAAAAACCCTACAATCTCTAGACAACCCTAACCTAATCCCCATTCCACTTCAATATACAACTTCATAAAATGCCATTTGAAAGCACATGATTGAAGAGAAATTTTCATCATTGAAATTGATGATTTACAGTCAATGTAAATGTTATGAAAAGCGGAAAGTACGATGGAGTGTTTTGGGACATCATAGTAGGGTAGTAATCTGTATGACTACAAAGAAAAACAACATAAATTTATTGTTTGATATCACAAGACTTACCAATAATTGGGGAACATAGGAATAGAATCCAACACCACCATGCAGGCATATGTAATGACTATTGATCCCCATACTGCAGCGTGAGTAAGTAACAGCCAACACTGAATGTCCATCGCCAAGTGTATACTCACAATAATGACAACTGCTATTGTCCACAAACTGCCCATACTCCATATATCAATCGTGCTCTCGTCATAGGTCAACAGGGGTATATAGAACAGAACAAGACTCTGCCATAGCGTGTCAATCATTGTGAGCCAGAAGAGTTGCATATTGTAAGCCTCCTGCCTATGCCCCGCACCATAAAGTCTCGGATACTTCAGTAGAGGAACGTGGCTCCAGTCCCTATCCAGAATACCAACGACAATAGTTGGCACAGATGTATAGATAACAGAATAAAATACACTACTCCAGTCAGTCAATGCAGAAGTCGTCGAAAAATCTGTGTGTAATATATACCTACGTATAAAGGGGGGCAAGGACATGTTAAATTGGATGACTGATAAACAGTTCCATCAAATGATGCACTGAAACTATATAGTTACAAAAGAAAATTACACTTGAGAGGGTTCATAATTACGCAGCAGTTTGCTATTTTTTCTTATGTTATTCATGATTTACATCAGATCGAAGAGTTTCTTACACCAACTAGTACAACAACTTAGGGACGTGTTTGGATTCTTGGATTGGATTTGAAATTTGGGATTTGAAATGTTGTATTTCATGTATACACATATATCATGTTTGAGAAACTATACAATTTCAAATGACAAGGTAAGAATTGTCATTTGAAATCACATGTTGTAGGCATGTTTTGAATAGTATTAGATTTGAGCCAAATCCATATCCAATTTCTTTGTGCATCCAAATATTGAATTTGGCTCAAAACCAAGAATCCAAATGGACCATAGAGTAATTTATGTTTCACAATTTCATTCCTTTCATTTTTCTAATCGGAACTTGATTAAAAAAAATTATGAATTTATAATGGTCTTTATGTCATTAAACTAAAAACCATAAACGAATTTTTCTCATTAGTAGCAAAACACACTTTTCTAGGTTAAAAGATATAAGCATTTTCACATCCTTTAATTATGTAGGAAACAATAGGCAAGAGAGGATGACAAAGCCCAAAACAGCCAAGCATACAAGAATACGGAGCAAAAACCAGTCTCTAGCCTACAATAATAAAAGAAAGCATGCGTACCAGAATAGCATTAAGACAAAAACAGCGTTACGGTAGAAATTGTACAGAATCAAATAACCCATGCGCTGATAATTCCAGTGTCCATGCACCAGAAGTAATCTTTTCAAAAACCGAAACTGTCCCATAGAAAAGTCAGAAGCCATCACTGCTTGACGCCCTTCCTGACCACATATTCCAACACCGACATCTGCCATTTGGATCATTGAAACATCATTGGCCCCTGTCGAGAATATGAATAGTCAGAGTGCAAGAATAACAACAGTTCAGCACTGATTCTATTGCAATTTTGTATGATGTGCCAAGAATGGCGACAACCATATGCATGCTTCCCCAGAGAAAATGGATCTGCTTGATAACCTATTCAATGTGGAATCTAAAATTTCAGCACTTTTTCTCCAGCATGTCTGATATCAAATCGGCATTTTTCTTTTACTTAAAACACAGAAAACTATAGACTCAACATGCATTAGATCAATCATAGAATAAGATTATAAGAAGAAAACAAGTATGTCTATTATACCTCAGTTCCCCAGCAAGAGCCTAAAAAATAATTGTTCATAGATTCATGAGAAGTAGAATATAAACTATTTTTGTAATAAGAATACAAGTAGATGCAAGTTTTCAGTTTTCACAAGTCAGCAAAGATATGGATATCAGATATGAGCTTGTATACTTTTTAAGGAAACTAAATAACCAAATCCAGTGTGTTAATATTGAAGGATATTCCACTGAACATTTACAGCACTTGTAGGCTTGGCTTCACCACTAGTGATTTAGGTTTGGTGCTAATATGTATTATTATATCAATCGGAGCCTAATGCAAGCCTGTCAGACAGGGAATAAAAATTAGAACAAGAACTCACCATCACCTATTGCCAATGTCATATCATCAATACGACTCTTAACTAGATCAACAATTCCAGCTTTTTGCAAAGGTGCAACACGACAGCATAGCACAACCTTACAGGAAGTTGCAAGGTCGAAAAGCTGTTGAGAGATAAAAGAATTACTATCTAAACGCTGAGTATGTAATGAAGTTAATAAAGTATGTAGTTTCCGAGAAAGAGATACTTGCCTCTGACTCCAAATCTTTCTCCAAAATGTACACCAAACTGTTTCCATCAATTATGAGAGCTAGTGGGACACCTCCGAATCCTTCTATCCCTGCATGCAATAGTGGCACATCGGAAGCCATTGTACCATTGGGTATCTCAAGATTCTTATTTAATCCACTTAATGATTTTATGCTATATTTGGCCTTGGCGACAGCCAGAAGGTTTCTGCATTCCTCTTCAGAATGGCCATTTATTATAATTCTCTGCATATCTGAGGTTAAGAGTTTGCAAGAGAGACCAATTGAAATTGCCGTCTCTTGCTTATCCCCTGTCAGAACCCAAACCTTAATTCCTGCTTGCCGTAGGGACTCAATGGCTTCTGGTACACCATCTTGCAGTTTATCCTCGATTCCAGTTGCCCCAAGAAGCCTTAAGTTGCACTCTATAAGGGATGCTGTTTGACGTAGTTTTAAGGCTCTGTCAGTTAAAGAAGTGCTTGCATCTTCATATTTACTCTGCCATTCCTCAAGTTCCGCAGCTGTAAGATCTTTGGCAGCAACTACGAGAGTGCGTAAACCCACAGATGAATATTCAGTCAAATGGCTCTGGGTTGCTTGCCTTACATGATCAGGACTCCCAGTGTCTTCTGCTAAAATGCTTAGCATTGAATTATCAGCACCTTTAACCAAAACCTTCACAGTATTATCAGGAAATCTGATAACAACTGACATTCTTTTGCGCACACTATCAAACTCGTGCAAGCCAAGTACGTCCAGCCTACATTATAGGTAAAAATATGAAACTATCCTCTTAAATAACAAGCAATATTGTGTAGAAAACACTGACATAGTGGAAATGCTAACAAGCAAAGTAAGGACTATCAATGACATTATTTAATATATTCAACTCTGCAAAAATAAGGCAGGATAACTAGCTAATGACTTTTTGAAAAAAGATAAACATATATATACAAAAAAATAAGATCAAAAGAAATGGAAAAGGAGACATTTTTGGCTGACAGAAGTTCTACCTTAGTTTTTCACCACTGACATCAATCACTATATGCCCAGATGTTCGCTCAAACAGAGTAAATCCATATGCACATGCGGCAGCAACTAGTGCTTGCTCATCAGGAGATTCACCCTGATAATCAATGGCTACTACATCTTCTGGCAATGCACTAGTCGTACAACTGGAAGATGTACAATGAGTAAGAATAGGGATCACTGTATTACATGCAGCCAACGTAAGGAAAAACTCATATGCAGCAATTCGTTCCTCTCCGGCTACATCCTTGTTCAACAATTCCATGAGTTCACCATCAACGGCAATTTCAGATTTAAGTTTCCATTTCCTTTGATATACTGCTGCAGAAAGATCAATTAAAAAGATGGTTCAAGAAAGGAAGTTGGAGGGCAGAAATCACACGCACTGAGAAAGATGATAATCTACTGAAGATAAATACTTCACAAAATTAACATAACATAGATGATTTCCATGTTGATCTATGGTATTAAATACTAGTAATCAAAGAAATAAATAAATAAAAATAAAAAATAAAAAAATCAGCGCCAGCAATAGGTGTTCATACTTTACTACATAGGTTATAAGAGGCAATAGACACAAAATCTACACCTTGAATCCCCTGTTCATGCAAATCAACTTTCTGATAATGAAAAAAGTTTGACCCAAGTGAAGGCATACCATGAAATATTGTTGTACAAAGAAACATACTTTTAATTATCTACTGCAAAATTTGATCCTAGATAGGGAACTTGGAGTTATAATTAATTAATTTATTTAATGGAGATAGAATAAGGGGTTGAGTCCACTAAAACAAGTAAAGATCGTTGGTTATACAAAGCCGAGCACCCAAACCTATATGAATATTGACTGTAAAATGTAAACAGTTTTGCAGCATGGCATCGTACGATGTTCTTGATTTTGTTAGACATTCCACAAAACTTAATAGGCTAGAACACAACAAACTATTAAAAGGGCACTGAAAAATATGTAAAGCAGCAAAGCGAGTTAGATATATACCAGCACCATTTGCTTCCTGCACTGAATCAGCCACAGCCAAGGAGTTGCCATAGTTCTTCCCATATACACTTGCTCTTTGAAATTCCATTTTGTTTTCAGTAAGTGTCCCTGTTTTATCTGAAAATACATAGCGAATTTGACCCAAATCCTCATTTATATTCAATGATCTGCACTGGAACCTTGTGCCAGAGCTACTGTCATACATATGCATGTCTCCAATCATAAAATATGACTGCCCCAAACGAACCAGCTCCATAGTAATATAAAGAGATATTGGTATCATGATCTGAAATACAATTATAGAACTCAAAAAGGAGAAAAAAGTTTCCATAGGTATCCCGTAATACTTGTATTTCTTCATGTTATCCTTCCCATCTGTGAAATATCTTTTTCTGTAATAAGGCAAGGTATCCAGCTCATCCTTGTGGCGTATGAGCCATAGGCACATTCCAAGGGCCACAACCAGACACATGACAAAGAGAAAAACAGACAACCACAGGGTTTCCCTGTTCATGTAACCTTCCAGTTTGCTTCTCTTGGAAGGGGATGCAGCACTGTTCAGCATCGCTTTTGTTTCCTGTCCAGCATACACAACAACACCAACTATCCATTCTGTATTCTTCAGCTGGCAACCACGTAAAACAATGTTCGATTGACTGAGAGGAAACTTATGCCCATTGAACTCCATGTTGGCCGTGAACTCATAAATATTCCTATTAGGCTGCTCACATCTGATAAGCCCTGATATTGCACTCTTTTCAAACACTGCTGAAGTAGTCTCTTGCCTGGCGTACCTAGTCTTCAAGTTGGATTCCCCATCCAAATTCATTGTCTGAATGTAAGCAAGTCCGCTAGGATCACTTGTCCCTAGTAAAACAATGTCACATGGGATTGTCTCATCAGTACGAATTTTCACAACCTCGCCAGCTTGAATATGTTTCCATCTTTTCAATATAAAGTCACCAGATACAAGCACTAGAGCCTCCCGGTTGTTCTCTCTTCGGTCAGATCTGTGCCGCCGCCAATCTTCATACCCATCTTTAATGGCTGTGACACAAAGCACGAACAGGAGGGGAAAAAGAGACACTGTTCTCCCAAATACTGCAAGAGGGGGCAGTTGATTGAGAGCAACAATAACTAGGAAATATAAATAGGCAAACCGATGAAACTGAATGAAAATATTCTTAGGTAAGAAAGTGATAATTGTGTATTTGCTAGTTCGGATCTCATTTCCAGTGAACTCATACTTGTCATTTGTCCTAATTGGATCATTAATATAGATCACCCTTGTATTCTGCTCGTGTAAAAGATTATCATCAAACTGGATACTTCTGTGGCGACTCCTCTGAGGCTTGTTCAACTTTTCTTGCACCCCTGATATTTCAAGGGTTGACGAAGAATGGTTATGATTGCTACTATGCGGCTCCATTTCACCCCCACACGATACCAGGCTTTCGCTGTCCCGTGTGGGGCATTCCAACCTTAACTGCTGAAAGAAGTAAGAACCAGCTGAGTGGCGCCTTCAGATTGCTCAAGGGAAACCTCACAAAAGCTGGTATCGCCAACAGAGTTGCTATCTTTCTTGTCCTTCAAATCAAATGACGAAGCATTGGTTGGTGGACACTCAAAGGAGTAAACTTTCCGACTCGAAGTAGGATGCAGCCTGAGGTTGAAGAATCTAATGAAGTGAGCAAAGGCTGACTCGAAAAATATTCTCCAATGAGATCATTGGAAAATCAGGCAAACAAAAAAAAACCAAAATAACAAATCATCCAGAGGGAGAATTGACAATGAATCATCTCATCCATAGCCATTTGTCTTCTTCTAAAACAACTCCTAAATTCACACCTCCCTCCTTAGATATCTCTAATAAGCTCACTATCCCAAATAAAATTCAATCTTTAAAAAAAGGGTATCCCCAATTTTGCTTCATGAGTAAATATAAAATGCAAGCAAAACACAATGTATCACAGAAGCGTACCGTATATGATGAACAAGCAAGCGAGCAAGCAGCAGCAGAATTGGGGCAAAGAAATCCGAAAAGTGAACGAGAGATTCACAAAAACCCTGGTGGAATCTCAGACGAGGACAAGCATCTTTGGATAAGCAGAGCAAGCAATGCCAAGACTAAAAACAAAATCCTGAACAAGAATACAAGATCTGAGCAAAACCAGCACCAGATATCAGAATCGAAACAACAGTCTCAGATTAAACAAAAAGCAGTCACAATGCGCGAGCAGGAAATCAATAAATTTATCCACAAATCCAAATCCAAATCCAAATCCAAATCCAAATCAAGCAAAAGCATCAGAAGGAGAAGAAGAAAAAGCACAAACCTGAGGTGTGTGTGAGGTGTGTGTGAGAGAGAGAGAGCAAAAAAAGAAGCAATCAAAAGGGGTTATCGTCTAGGGAAAGGTGAGACGATGAAAAGATCAGACGTCAATCAATGCACTGAATACGAAATCACAATCATGGAGTATAGCAATGGCAATGGCACTGATCAGATCTATCGATTAAGCGCAGATCTCACTCAAAGTTTCGATTGAGCTCTGCGAGTGAAAGAGATGGCCTTCCATTTCTCTTTCGTTCTTTGTGTCCGATTAGCGAAAATAAATGAAAGTTTTTACCTTTTTCACTTGTAAAATTTAGGGCAGAGCTACAGTCTACAGAATAGGGCTCTGGTAATGGCATCACATCACATCACAGCACAGAATAGCAGTAGCAGCAGCGAAAGATGACGACGACGATGACTCATAATCGCAATTAACGTTAAATCTTATTATTATGCTAATTACTTACCATTTAATCTTTTACTATGATGTTTGCCAACGGAAACGGGCCATTATTCACACCAATATCTAACTACTAAATTCTCAAGTGTATTTTTGTTTTAAGGTTGTCCTAATTCCAAATATTATTTTACTACCTATTCTTTTGGAAAGTAACCTATATTCATGGCTTGTTACAATAATTTAAGTGAAAGATGAAACTAGTTCTTCCTCGGAATTACATTTATTTTTTCAATCTTCGATTGTTCTCCAAATAAATGCCTCGTATTTTTTTTAGTGAAAATTGTAATTATATAAAGTAAAATCTCTAATTTGATTTCTAATTTTATTAAAAGGTTAAAATAGTTTATAAATTTTTTAATATTGAAGTAAAATCCTTCATCAAGTGATTCGACTAATTTTGGTGATGTGGTGGGTCATGTGATGGTCACGTAAGTAATTTAATACAGTTAGTTTGTCACTTCATCAAAATAATTATTTAATGTATTTTATATTTCATTATAACATTTAACGGAAAAAATGACGGGAACTTTTGAGTCACTTAATTTGCATAACAACATATAAACAAAAAAATTGACTCTATCAAGCAAGCCACAATGACTAAAGCACCCTGAATAATTAAACCAAATGCACTGAAATCTTCACCATCAGCCTAACTAATCAAGTTGAAGGCATTTGTAACCCCCCCAACCTAACTAATGAAGTTGAAGGAATTTGTAATCACATCACAGCCTGAAGAGTATGAACAACTGATAATGATTACACTTGGACCTTAAGGTGACCATGTGAGGGGCTATGTCAACCGCCTCTCATCACCACCAGGTCTGCCGTCCGATTTAGTAGCAAACATGAAAGCTGGTTTGAGAGCTCCAATCGAACAACCACTTTCCAAATTGTCTTCTTCTTCTTCTTCCCCACAATCGTCTCATGCTGCCATGCGCACACACCAATAAAAAATCGAACGTGAATGTACGTCGTTGGCGCTATGCAAATCCTAACAACACCTTAACTTACTATCAAATTAAGAGATCACTATCTTAGCGAGAAAGATCACAATTTTCTATCTACAAACTCAATATATCGACGACGCTCTGAAAATAAAAAAAACAACCCTACATAAATCCTAAAGGACTCTCAAAATGAAAAAAATGTTAATAATATGATCTCAGTCAAAATAATATGATACATTATAATATTTTTATTTAACAATCATTTTGCACCTACAAATTTATCAAAAACCAATATGAACCATGCATGATGGTTAGTTTCATAGTTTGACTTTTATCGAGCTTTTTTATTTGTTAACTAATTTGATTATGTTTTTTTAGAAAAAGATCTAAAATGCATTAATCAAGCATCCAATAACAAACGAGCAATGAAATTTACTAATTTTTTGTGTCAAATGCAAACAATCACAAATAAGGATAAATATGTTCAGATTCTCAACCCATTATTCAAAGCTCAAATCATTTCATGCACGTTCAACTCAAAAACAAACTCTATCCCACTCACCAGGGACAACCCAAAGTAAAGCCTCTTAAATAGTCGAGGCCTCGCCCCTCGGAGCCACTCTCCCCCGACCAAGATCAGCATCGTGAGGTGACATAATTATATTGTTTCTCTACCCATCTAATTTTAAAACCCTCAATATTTTTTTAAGGGGAAAATACAGATAGCCCCTATGAACTATACACTCGTGACATCTGACTACACTAAACTATTAAACGTATCACCCAGCTACCATGTACTTACATTTTAACGGAATC